>LPNX010524297.1:156762-167817 GCA_001517045.1 Pseudotsuga menziesii
TTGGATAGAAGATTCATTGGTGAATCTATCGGTATCAACTCCGCTCAGTTATGTGCTAGGAATGGTAGGGTTTACACCTCTGCAAGGCGCAGGAAATTTTCCATTTGTTTGAATGAGGGCTAAGTCTGTTTTTTTAAGCCCTCGACCGAGGTATGAACCTCGGTCGAGGTATCTAAATACCTCGGTCGAGGTATTTAAATACCTCGACCGAGGGTTTGTAAAGCCCGCAATACCTCGGTCGAGGTATTTAAATACCTCAACCGAGGTATTTAAATACCTCGGTCGAGGGCTTAATAAAACCTCGGTCGAGATATTAAGACCTCGGTCGAGGGCTTAATAAGCCCTCGACCGAGGTGCGTTTTTTTGTTTTTGCCGAAATGCTCTTGCCAAAAAGTGTTACCCAGGTCCGTGGATTCACCCAACAGTGGAAAAATTTTCTACGCCTTGTGCAGTAAGAGTGACTCCAACATTCAACAATGTTGATGCCAAACCCGTGTGTATAGTTTCCATCTGCATTACTGTTTCTCTTCTGGCTGCCCTTTCAGCCTGATATATGAAGATTAAATATTCAGTTATCTTGCTAATATCCAATCCTGAAGGGATATCTCGCAAAAATCATCACTTTAAAGGATAGAATTGACCTGACATTTTTTGACATACCTCTAACACCCGTACTCGTAGTTTTAGATCTCCTGCATCAAGTTGTTGAATGAATTCATCTATACGTTGTATCTTATATGGCATGGCAATTGTCGCTTCTCGAGCTTGATTAGGGATATTGGAAAATGAAATTAAGCACATAAATGTCACTAAATAATGGATGCATCTGATAATGTTGCAAATAGAGAGAACCTAAACCGTTATATTGAATAAGAATAAACGAAATAAGTTTCGTACGAAAAATAACATGTCAATCGTATAAATAAACATTGCACTGACTCGAAGTGAAATGCATAAAAAAAATGGTATTTGATGGATTTTCACATGACATGGGACCTATGGGTTGGACAGTACCGGAGAAGGACAATCCACATATTAGCACATCTATATCCCTAGAAAATTGGTGGCCTTTTTGTGGTGATTATAATGGATTTCCTCTCCATTAATTTGCACTCATTTATTATCAAACTCCTGTTGTTTTTATCACTTTCAATACTGTTAGAGCAGTAGAAGAACAGATCAAACTCAGCTTTAGGAGCACATGTATTGAATTCAGAGTTTTCTGTAAATTTCCTTCAGCAGTTATCAGTGACCAGCCTTTGGAGCAAGGTGGAGATGTGTCAAATCTTTCCTACTGAATTGACCAGGTTGCAATAGTTCAAAGTTTATATTTATACAGGTCTGATGTTAACAGTGGTTAGGCCTCGAACGTGAATAGAACTTCGTGTTTGAAATGATTAAATCCTTTAGAAGAAGAGCTTGCTGTAAGTATCATTGTCCCTTGGTTCTTTTCTGCATTTTTTACAGTTCAGCTCCATACTTGATTGATTTTCTCTGTTAATGAGCATGAATATCTTACAAATTCATCTTGAAGCAGTGCTAAGAGGGCCTTCTAAGGAAATATATTCTTATACAGTCTTATATGGCTGGTTTTTTAATGTTGTTACCAAGTTAATGGACATGATTGATACCTTTCTCATGTATGAGAAATATACCCTATCATCATGTCAAGCCCTGGGTTATTGATTACATGGTGAAATATGGTCATTGGGGAACAAATGTACCGAGTAGCTTGTGTCTCCCTTTAAGGTTATGTGTCTTGTCCTAAGTTCTACAAAGTTCAAACTATTAACTATAAATGCATGCCATGGGACCAAGGAATAATGCACTAGTGAAGTAATCGGGACCAAAATTAATCTCTATAGCCCCGATTTGATGAATTAGGGCTTGACTATTAACCCTGGAAAGCTACTCAGTTAGGAACAAGAGGTGGTAAGTACTATTTGTGAAAAAGGTATGAGATAAGTGATAGATAAGTGATTGGAGCAAACATGTTTTTGCAAAGAAGCACCCTTAAAGCTGGCAATAAAAAGAGTTAAACATGACCCATGCATGTCAATCAGATGCTACCTAGGGTATTGCAAGACTATATCTCACATGTTCATGCATTGCAATATGAAGGAGGAATTTTGACTTAAAGGAAGCCACTTGCTTGACCAATATAATATCTCCATTGTCTAGGAAAAGCTGGTCTTATCATATGTCGTTACATGTTTCCTTGATCAAGGAATAAACCCTATATACTACTCTAGTGGTTGGGTTAAGGAGGCAATTTTGCATTTTTTTTCTTTTGTTGGGAATGCCTGCCTGAAGACCAAAAGGAAGTCCTTCAGACTGGACCATGCTACAATAGAACATCCAGGTTCATTTTAACATTCTTGTGTTCCTTCTTACACTTTTTCCTTCTAGAAAGGCATCAAATTGAAATATAACTATGATGAGGTAGCATAAGAGTGAAATTTGATGGGATCTCAACCCCTAATTAAGGCAACTTCATGCATTAGAAGGGTTTTTTCCGAGGAGATATTTGGGCATTGTCATAGACTCAGAAATTCAACCTCCACTTTTGACAGCAAGCTTCAAAGCTTCATGTTGAGTGCCTGCACAAATGAATTCAACATTAGAAACAATATTTTTTTATAAATCCATACAACTATCTTGTGTGGAAATAAAATACTATACTCAATATTTAGTTGAAAGATAGTGAGTACAGATGGATGAACTAGTTCACATCAGAATGTAGATGTTCGAAATTTAAAAGACATATGATAGTTAGGTTTGAAAATGGACAGCAAGCTTCAAAGATTCATATTGATGTCATGGAATGTGATGGGTCATTCAGGAGATGGGAGAAATACCTCATACAATCAACCCTTCAAGACAACCAACTAAATATCATTATTGAAAGAGTCAAAATTCAAACGACTTTCAACTTCAGCTCTTATGCATGGGAGTTGCAAGGGAGAATACCTTTGTATCATAATGAAGAGGAATGCAATCAGGGCTCAATCTATGAACTAGCATATTGGCCAGCCCCCCACATCATTCAGTAAAGGGGGTGACATTGCTGCTAGATGTTACTGGATTACCAAATTACTAATATAAATATAGATTGTGAAATGGTCTTATTCACTCTACTCACCTACATCCTAGAAGGTAGAATGCAACTCTAATACTTTCTACCAAAAAGTATATTATTGTGGGGATTTTCATAATAATGGAAAGGTGTGAAGAGAGAGTTGGAGAACAAATGACCATAGTGGGTGCATCAAACAAGGAATGTTGGAACCACTACAAATTGGAAACAGACTATTATATGTCATTTGGAGACAATAACATCTAGCAACAAATGGGTGATACACTTGATAAAAATGACAAAAAGACAATGAGAGGATCCATGCTACAATCTATGCTATATTGGAAATAGATTTTATTCCAACTTGTGGTAGGTTACTTTTCCATCAAATCTGCTTGCTTGGTCAGATTAAAAGTTCTGTAATAAGATGTGGTCAACGCCTTTATAATGGCATTAAAAAAGGGATACCGATGGATCCAAGTGCCTTCCACATAGTACAAACTACATGTAGACTCTACATTTCTCTTTCAGAGTTGCAAGTCCATTCAAGCAATCAACAAAATAAAGAATTCGGTGCCCTCAGACCCCTCACAAATAGGTGACTCACATTAGATACAATGTCTGTTATTCTAACAAAAACTAAATTTCTAAGAGAATGGGATAGAATGAGCCATGGAACTAAGCATAACAAAAAAAAAATTCTAGGGAACAAATTCAACTAACCACCCAAGAGATGGAACAGAAAACCTTTTTCAGCCTAGGGAAACAACAAAAGACTAGAGAGTTAGAGAGGCAACTCTATTTTTTTAGGAATATCAAGCGAAAGGGACTAAGATTTGACCAAAAATGAATGGAAAAGACACCACTAAATTCTACTTTCATTACTTGAAGAAAAAGAATTGCACTAAGAGGATATCAGATCTCAATATAGGCAAGAGGGACTAGCCAAATATGAATCCCGTATAACAGTGATCTATCAGAACCATTTTCATAGGATAATTATGTCTCCAGCATACAATAGTATGCAAGAAAGAAGTGGAAGAGAAAGTGAGACAAATTATCCTAGCAAAGGTTCCAGCATTTGTGTGGAATCTTCTCTCTAGAGTCCAAACCTTTGGATTGATTTATTGAAAAGTGATGAGATTCCACCATGGGAAAACACATGAATATGTGATTGAATAAACTTATTCCAAGTGGCCAAAAGACAAGCCAACAGAAGACTTCTTAAAGGCATGGACTTCGAGGAACCCCTTTAAAAAGATCCCAGTGCTTAAGACACATGAACAATGATTGAAGAAATAACCTGCAGGTTGACATTGAAGATGAGTTAAGGGATGGAAATATCTCAATGAATGGAGTGAGAAAAGTAGGTTAGCCATGAAAACTTGAGTGGATAAGGTCCTGCAAAAGCTGATTGAATCCTAGAAAATACTTCCCAACCGATTGTTAACTTAGACAAGTTGTCCATGGCACTTTCATAAATGGAAAATGACAAATCTCAGGTTATATGGCTTGCCACTGAGCTTTGGAAGACTACTTGGAACTCTGTTGGCCTAGATCCTCTGCATATATGCAAGGAAGCAATATAAAACAACGGTGTTATTAAATTCATAATCAAGGCCGGTGATCTGGAAGTTGAACTAATTTCAAACTGAAGTCCCATCATGCAAGAAAATGTATCTTTTAAAAAGAATTGCAAAGGCCCTTTCTTTGAGAATTAAAACATATTCTACAGACAATTATTAGACCCGATCAGATAGGATTTATATGGGGAAATTTATGCTGGGGAATATGTATGGGATATAATGCTTTGTTCATCAAAATTGACTTTGAGAAAGCTTATGATGGAATAAGTGGACCTTTATCCTAGAAATTCTACAGCATTGGGATTTGGCCCCTTTCTTTCTCGGTCCACTTTGGCCTACCTTTCCATCACTAGATGCAAATGAGGATGTGAGCAAGTTACAAGTTGAACAAATCAATCAGCGAGTTTTCCATCAATCCCTAGCCTCTATGTCATGGGAAAAAGGTTTGAGGTATCTAATTGCAAAAAAAGTGGGCCTAGGTCTAATCAAGTGAATTCCCCTTCCTGAGCCAGAAGTAGGTCAAAGAGCCCAAAGGCCACTTCCCATATGACTCACTTCTTACAATCTTGAAGGATCAAGAAGCTATTTCCAGAATATAATCTAAATGCAGATGAAAATTGATGGAATGTCAGGCTATATGGAAAGCACGAATGTCACTTAAGTAAGCAGTTTTAGGGTGGGATGATACATAACGAAAGAATAACACTCAAAACTAGATTTCATAAATTAGGAATGACAATGGAGGATGTCTTTTGAAGGCATAGAGTACAATCATGCAGGGAAACATCTGCTCTGGTGAAATGCATGCTTTTAAAACAAAGTTAGCTACACAATGTTCAGTTAGAATGAGGTTGTGTAGAAAATATATATACTTTCTAGAGATCGGTGCTAAGTAATAAATATTGGTACTATTCGCTAATTTTGGGACAAGATGTCATCTCAATATGCATTGAGCCATGTAGCTATCCAATAAGAACACTGTGATGTTAGTGCTTTTTTTGTGTATTACAAGATGCATGCTTTCCAAAAAATTGGAAGGGAAGAAGAAAGGTTGTTTGTATTTTTCTTAGATTTTGTCAAGTAACAAAAAACAATACAAGTAGTAGTATTACAATGATTCTTCAATCTCATTGTACCCCATGAACAATCTTTCTACTGGGTACATAACATAAAATTCTCTTCAGTGTTATTCATTGGGAATATTCAAATCTGAGCCATGGGTAATAAGGATCATGAGCATGCAAAATAAGTTGCATATTTCCATAAATATTATTCAAAGAAACAAAAAATATTGTATGAACTTTTCTTGTCTTTTGAAGACATCTTGTATGTACTTTTCATGTTGTTGATGTATTTGTAACTTCAGAATGTATTCACTTGTATATCTTATGTATTGTACCCCAATGTTTATTCTGGGAAGTATCTATAATATAATTGAGTCATGTCATGCCCCGATGTTCCGATCAGGAGATTCAATAATGTAAACAAGTCATGTAAAGTCATTGAGGTTAACCCTCCATTGTAAGTCGGGGCAATAGTTCCCACAATTGAATCAAGGTTAACACTCCTTGTTGATCGGAGGGCAAAGTCCCCACGGTTGTGGGGCACTAGGGTTATTAGACTCTCCTAGAGAAGTCAGCCCTGGTAAGTAATTGTTAAGTGAGGCTGACTTGTTGGAGTCGACATAAAGTGAACGGAAGAATATAAATAGAAGTGAGGCTCTCCTCATTTTTACATATTACACTCACACTCACTCACTCACTAGGGCGCATGAGTGAGAGAGGAGAATATCTCTCAAGTAAGAGAGAGAGAGAACAACTGTTGGAGATCATCTTTTCTGTATTTGGGTTTTACTGCTACCATTGGTGTTGATTCTATCTCTGAGGAAGTTGTGGGGTTTTCTCCTTTATGGTTTCCCCGAGGAAAATTCTTAATGTCTCTTGTCTCTTGTGATTTTTGTTGTGCATGTTATTCTCTCAAATAACATCCTAGATCATATTGCTTAAATTATAAAAATCTAACATGGTATCAGAGCTAACCTGAGAAGAAGACACTATGTAGCTACAGAAGCTAGGGATTCTTACTTTTTGGGTCGCTCTCCATAATCCATCAGCAAAAGGATGTTAGGATAACTCTCCATTGAAGCATAATTTGATTCTGAGCATTTCATTAGAGGAAATTTTAGCTCTCAAATTGGCCTCCTAAGGAAAATGATAAAATAATAGTTAAAATAATAAAATAATAATTATTAATTTTGGAGGAAGAATGAAAAAGCTACTTTTTTTGTTCATATTTTCGACATATCTCCCTGTGTTTTTACTCAAATTTTGAGCAGGAGATCTCGTTGGATGTAGAAGTTAATTCCACATCCAATGAGTACCCACACTGCATACTTTTGATAGACCCTGCTACCCCAAAAACAATAAATGCATGAAAAAATGTGATGATGACATCATCATCACATTTTTTTAGGTATTTCTTATTTTTGGGGTAGCAGGGTTTGTCAAAAG
This sequence comes from Pseudotsuga menziesii, assembly GCA_001517045.1. Lineage (NCBI taxonomy): Eukaryota > Viridiplantae > Streptophyta > Pinopsida > Pinales > Pinaceae > Pseudotsuga > Pseudotsuga menziesii. The sequence goes on from LPNX010524297.1 coordinate 163,935, forward strand.
TATGCAGTGTGGGTACTCGTTCGATGCAGAATTAAATTCCATATCCAGCGTGCTCTCCTGCTTGAAATCTGAGTAAAAAGACACAGAGATATGTCGAAAATATGAACAAAAAAAGTAGTTTTCTTTTATGACAAATATGTCAATTCAACCATTATGGTTGACTCATTTTATTGAAATTCTATTGTTTCTTAAATTCCAACTCACAAAATTTATTGTTGGTGCGTTTTCTTATAAGGCCCATTTTAGACCCCAAATTTCCTCTAATGTTTAGTTTTTGCTACGGGAAATTAGGGCTTTTCATAGAAGAGGAATTTTTGAGTGAGATTGGAATAAGATTACTCTCCTCATCATAATCAAAGTTTAGAGACCTGGGTCCAAATTTTTTGTTGGGTGAAACTCGGATAAATTCAAACCCTAGTTCGACACCGGGCTTCAAAAACCCTAAAATAAGGAAACTGATAGTTTTGGTAGATTTTCTATATCTTGAGATTGGAGGAGGCTCAGGTGCCAAAACTTTCACATTTCGAAGATAAATTCGTAATGTACACTTTTTCTAATTTTCAGCCTCCTATTCGCTGTATTCTAGGAGATATGATTCCTCCAAGTTAGGGTTCTAACCTCTCCCAGGATTCCTCCCCAAACAAGACACTTGGGGAGAATTGCTATATCTCGGGCTATGAAGGTCCAAATGAAATTTCTCAATATGTTCTAGAAAGGTAACAGAATTTAATTTATGTGGTAAAATTTTCATACCGTGAAAATGAAATAGTAACATGTGGAAGTCCGTACAGTTTCGCTATGCTGAAGAGTCCTGAAACAAGTCACCTTGGGAAAACGATCATAAGTCCCAATTGGTGAAGCCAATTTTGATGAAACCTATGGTGTTGGAACAAGGCCAAAAGAGGCTACTTCAGTACAAAATTTCAAACACAGAGGATCATTTCTTTTGGAGATGCCACAAAAATAGTATCAGGCATTTATGCAGAAGAAATTGGTAAACTAGGGCTTCCTGTTCCGGGAGCTTCCCTCTACTGTTTTCAGAAATGGAGTACATTGGAAAACTCACCTTCAAGAGGTCTATCTTTCTATCCAATCAGGTCTGAAAGATTCCAAGTTTTAAAAATTAGGGTTTCTCTGACAAACCCTAGATCAGCCAGCTCCGGAACCAAGATGGACACCTCAAATCGGTAAGATCAAACCTTTTTCTATTTACAGTTGAGGTTCTCATTTCAAGATGACTAATCACACCAGCTTGATGACAAGTTTGGTGAGGATGACAAATTCCAAGCATTGAAGTATAGGATATCACTAGTTCTTGAAGGAAATGAATTGGACACCTACATAAGTAGAAAGGTTCCAGTTCTAGAGGGAGATGAGGCTAAAAGCCTTACACAAGAAGAACTTGGTCAAGGCCAAGAAGATCATTGCTGATTCAATAGAGGATCACCTTATACTACAAGTGTCTTCCCTAAAGACATCGAAAGAGATGTTTGATTCATTAACCAAGCTATTTGAAGGAAAGAACCTGAATCGAAAGATGACTTTGAGAAACAAGTTGAATAATGTGAAGATCTAGAATGCAAAGAACATACATTCATACTTTACAAGGGTATCTCAAATCAAAGTTCAAATTGAAGCGATATAAGAAGAAGTGGAGAATGCAGAAGTGGTGATAACCACCTTGAATGGCCTCCTAGGATCATGGGATTCATTCATTCGAGGAATGTGTGCTGGAAAGAAATAATTAATTTTAGTAGACTATGGGAAAAGTGCACACAAGAAGAATCTCGACTCATAATAAGAGAAAAGAAGATGGGAGAAACTGAAGATCAAGCCCTCACGATTCAAAGAAGATCCTTCAAGCAACGAGGAATATGAAGAACTAAATTCTTGAAGAAACTCTTATCCATCTAAGCATTTGGATAAGAAATGATGATGCTATGAATGAATAAGATGATGAAGATGAAAGAAGGAGTCTACCCACGAAACAAATAAAGATAAGCATTCAATTGTCATTTCATGATATTATTTTGTTATGCATTTGTTTATGTTCATTTGATGTGTTATGCATGATAGAATGTTTGCATTAATGACAGTATACTACTAATATGCATGTGATGGGTAAGTAGATCATGGTGCTATACAACTCTCCATTGGTACTTATATAGAATGAAAACTCTTTGCTGACATATTGGATTAGTGCACAATCTCAATGATGTCTTGGTAGAGATGGAAGGCATATAGAAAAGTTTCTGTGAGATATGGATGAATGTTGTATTGGCTAAAATAGTTGCATGATCATATATTTATGCATAAGAATTTTTCAGTATGAATATGCCTTGTGAAATGTTTCTAACCATACAAATGCATTTGACTTGTAGGAAAGATCGCGTACAATCACCTACGAGCAAAGATGGATGAGACTTGTTCTGAAGAAAAAGTGACGACAATTCAAGATGAATAATAATATGACAAATGCAGTGACATCATTGATGCAGAACCTTCCAGCTATGAAGAAATAGCCAAGAAGATAGGGAAGACCAGTTCAAGAAGAATGGTGTCTAGGATGTAGTATTGAGACCTGAAGGGAAGTTCGTAGTTCCATCATGCAGTAGATGGAAACATCATGGGATACAAGGAAATATTTGTAGCACAAGGCATAGACTATGAAGAGACATTTGCAGCCACTAGAAATACACATGACAGGTAGAATCATGTGTGCAAATGAAAGAAGGCCTTGTATGAGCTCAAAAGGCACCAATGGGATAACACATACATGAGGAGCTTGAAGGTCACCTAGAGTGATGAATATCTTAACCTTTGCTACAAGGTTTAAGGTGAAAGCCTATAAAGGATGACAAGCTCATAGATGGGTGCGAGAAGAATGCTTTCAAAGATAGAGGATCTTGGTATCCAATGACCCTAGGTGGATACATAGAGTATTAGTCGCAAAGGAAGCTACTTGTCACTGTGGTACAGAATGTTTCAATGCAGAGAGTACGAAAGGTATAGGAAGAATGATGCTCCACTTCAGAGGGAGTGACTCCAGAATATCCCGAGGTTCGACATGGTACGACAGGATGGATAGCTTACTGATGACTCTAGTCTTTATTGGGAGTAAAGCAGATTCTAACCTTTTCTTCAAGGTTGAAGGTGGAATACCAGTGATGCTCTTGTTGTATGTCGATGACTTGTTCCTGACAGAAAAGAGGAACTCATTAAAGTTGCAAGAAGGTGACTTGTTGCTGAGTTCGAGATGAAGTACTTGGATATGATGCACTACTTTCTAAGCATGGAGCTATGGAAGAATGCGGATGGAATCTCCCTGGAGAAATGGATGTATGCAGTAGAGATCTTGAAGAGGTTCAGGATGATGGACTACAAGGCCATGACCACACCTATGGAATCGAACCTGAAGCTATTAAGTGTTGCTTCATCAGAGACGATTGATGCCACGATGTATCGTCAAATGATTTGTTCCTTGATGTACCTAACAAATACGAGACAAGATATTTTCTTTGCCATGAACACATTGAGACATGTTCACCTAATGGTTACAAAGCATGCAGTGAGGTACCTGAAGGGTACAGTTGAGTATGGGCTCAAGTATGATACAAACCAGCTTAGATCCAAATCCTAGGCTCTATCAAGCGCCGAGAGAGATCAAATCTCACGAGGTGCAAACCTCTCCTCTAATAGCTCCTTGCCTTTACCTAATATTACATTACATAATCTTAATAAAATAAAATAAAAAAATATATTAGAAAGCAAATTTATTTTTTTAATTAAATGCCTTTAAATAGATATTTATATTATATTGCTCTAAAATGATATACGTTTTATTAATTAAAATTATATTAAACAAATGAAATAAAACCAAACC
>LPNX010524297.1:168098-182588 GCA_001517045.1 Pseudotsuga menziesii
TAAAATTGAAAATTTTAAAATAAACTCTACATTATAAAAACACAATAAACATAAAATATAATATTTTTAATTTCAAAACGAATTTAAAAATAAAAATAAAAAATTAAATCATAAAATTTTAAAAATAATCGATTTTTTCCCAAAAATTTCCAAATTATCACTTTATTTTAGCAATTGCAAAACACTTATTTACATTATTAAAAAGAAACGGTGATTGAAGGAGGTTCCAAATTATCACTCTATTTACGTGCATATCAACATAGAAATTGCAAAACACTTATTTATCTCTCCGAGGCGAAGTGTGGGATTCCCAGTGGGTCAGAACATGATGAGCGCAATATCAATATCGCACAGAATAGATAGCTCTCTCTCCTTTAGAATGCCATTCCTTCGCTTAGAATAAGTCACCTGCCTGTTTTTCATATTTTCCAGCCTCTTGATGGTCAGTTTAACCCTTCCCATGATATCATGTATCTATATCTAAAATATAATTCAGCATATCTGTTAAATCTAGGAAAGAGAGGATAGCGGGTACTTCCAGACGCTGCAGGAATGGATAAAAACTGCACCGGAAGATCATGATTATTATAACAACTAATTCCATAAACCCACTGCTGCAGCATAGGGAAACCGCTTTAAGCCTACAATAGATATCTCCATCTCCATTAAAACCTGTAACTGTTTTTGGTTGGGCGCCAAGAAGAAATATAATTCTGTAAAGAAACCGTGATTGAAGGAACCATGAGAACATGAGGAGCGCAAAGCTCCAAACATCATGATCTAAAATGCCTCTCATCCTGGACAATCTCTACTATGACAAAGTTAAATCCCACCGTGGTCTGTTTAAGTCTGATGCAACTCTGCTGACAGATCCAAGCACGCTCAAGATGGTGAATCGAAATTCGGGCCCTAATCAAAACTTGAACGCCCAGAAACAAAAGTTTGTTGCTGGGAAAGATTGGCGTATTGACCGGCAATCAAGGAGAAATCAGTCAGGGAGAAATCCGTGTTACCTGTAGGCATACCAACAACTAATTGAGATTGAGATCAAAACCGAAATTTAGTTTCCTTGAATCTGCTTGGTTCTGAGATTCAAGGAAACGAAATTCCATTTTTTATCTCGATCTCAATCTCAATTAGTTGTTGGTATGCCTATAGGTAACACATATTTCTCCCTACAAACTGCCAGTCAATACGCCAATCTTTACCATCACAGCAGCAAACTTTACCATCGCAGGAGCATGGGAGGTGACTTGAAGAAGGGAATCACAGCAAGATTTAGTAGGTTTATTGTCCAATCCTTGTACGTAAGTAATGCAGGGCGCCATTTGCATTATCCGAGTAGCACACTCAGCTTGCTGATCATCCTCATGTCTGATCACGTTACAAGATCTCTCCCATAATATTCGCTTTCACTATTATTTTTTGCCGACATGTTAGTAAAGTTACATCACATGACAAGATCTCCCCCATAATATTCACTTTCACTATTATTTTTTGCCGACATGTTAGTAACGTTACATCACGTGACAAGATCTCCCCCATAATATTCACTTTCACTATTATTTTTTGCCGACATGTTAGTAACGTTACATCATGTGACATCACGTGACAAGATCTCCCCCATAAAATTCACTTTCACTATTATTTTTTGCCGACATGTTAGTAACGTTACATCACGTTACATCACGTGACATCACGTGACAAGATCTCCCCCATACTGGGCTGTAGAGCGCCTCTCGGCGCAATCAGAAGATTAAATTGGAGGGTTATGTGGATTCGTATTGGGCATGCAGTTAAATTGATAGGAAGAGCACCTTAGGGTGCTGCTTCAGTATGGGATCAGGTGTGATCTCTTGGTTTTGTAGGAAGCAATCCCGCGTAGCACTGAGTACAACCGAAGCAGAGTACGTCGCAACTTGTTCGGCTAGTTATGAGGCAGTATGGCTCAGGAAGCTACTATCTAAGTTATTTGATCTCTCGTTGGATGCTACCTATGACAACTAGAGTTGTTTGAAGTTGTCTAAGAACCTAGTGTTCCATGACAGGTCGAAGCACATCGAGATCAAATATCACTATATCAGGGATATGGTGCAGAGAGGAGCAGTGAAGCTCCAGTCTGTTGCGACGGATGAGCAGATCATTAGAGGAAATTTCAAGTTAAAATGGGCCTTCCAAAAATAAAACAAATTACATGTCATCATGTATTAGCCAATTAAAATGCTTTAAAATTGAAAGAGGGAGCACATCTTAAACAATTTTTTAATATAAATTTGGGGATAGGTATCATAAAAAAAACTACTTTTTTTGTCCGTATTTTTGACATATCTCGCTGTGTTTTTACTCAAATTTCGATCGAGAGGGATCTTTGGATGCAAAATTAAATTCCACATCCAACGAGTACCCACTTGGCATACTTTTTAGGGCCCCGCTACCCCAAAAACAAGAAATACCTAAAAAAACATTATGATGATGTCATCATCCCATTTTTTCAAGTATTTCTTGATTTTGGGGTAACCAGGTATTGATTTTGGGGTACTCAAGGAATTTAATTCTGCATCCAACAAGCTCTCCCATTTGAAATTTGAGTAAAAAGACAGGGAGATATGTCGAAAATATAAACAAAAAAGTAGTTTTTTCTTTCTTCCTCCAAAATTAATAAATATTATTTTATTGTTTTAATTATTAATTTATTAATTTTCCTTAGGAGTCCCATTTTGAGTTGAAATTTCCTCTAATGTAGCAGATGTGTTGACCAAACCACTAGCCAGGGTGAAGTTTGAGTACTTCAGAGAGAGTCTTGGTGTTCTTCAAATAGAAGATACTTCGATGAATAAGTGATGGGACACATTTGCAGGAGCCATTCCAAGCATGATATGAGGATCCTTCCCATGGCTGTGGATGTAAGCGCTATGTGATGAGCATTGGGATGATGCTTCAGTTTCTTCTATGATGATGATCAGAATGATCATATGATGATGATATGCATCAGGATGATGCTGTGATGAGTATCAGGATGATACTATGTGGATAGATTGTGCAGATAGCATGTAAAAGATCCTGAGAGATTCGATAGTCTATGCTTGGATGCTCTTTCAATTTTTTGCTACAGGTTGGCCATGGACAGGTTGTGTAGGTAGCATAGAAAATATCATGGGAGATCCTATGGTTTGTGCTAGGATGCTCTTTTGAGGTTTTTCTACAGGTAGCATAGAAAATATCCTTGGAGATCCTATAGTCTGTGCTAGGATTCTCTTTCAAGGTTTTGCTACTAGAGGCATGTAATCATCCCTGGAGATCCGATAGGTTTATCTATATGCTCGTAAAAGTCTCGGGATTCTATTTAGAGTTCTTGCAGGTTGCAAGACACTCTTTTAAGGTTTTTCCTGACCACATAGAAAAGATCCTGGGAGATCCTATAGTCTATGGTAGGATGCTCTTTCGAGGTTTTGTGGTGGTAGTCACATAGAAAAGATCCTGGGATATCCTATAGTCTATGCTAGGAAGCTCTTTCAAGGTTTTTTGATGGTCACATATTAAATATCCTTGGAGATCCTATAGTCTGTGCTAGAATGCTCTTTCAAGGTTTTGTTGACGCACGTAATCAGTCTTGAGGATTCCACAGTATGGCCAAAGATTATGAAGACCTACAGAAGCCATTCTCTGGGAGAATGGAGGCACCTGGTTAGTTACAAGGAAATTGATTTAGTCTAGGGCTGAAGCTCAGGTTAGTGCTGACAGGCCATTCTTTGGGAGAATGGAGGAACCTGGTAAGTTACCAGGAATTTGTTTCAGTCTGGGACTAACACTTAGAATAGAGCTGAGAGCCAGTCTTTGAGAACGAAAGATGTAAGTGTTGGGTGGGCCATTCTGACATGGTTCTTGGATGTGTTCCTCTCATGGTCAAATATAAGTGCTGAAGAAGATGAAGACCTACCTGGAGGATAGGCCTACAACCAGCATGAAAAATGGTTGGCTTTGTAGAACTTCCTGTGACGAGAATAATGAAGAGATAGCACCATTTTACTGAGATAGTGAAAGCAACAATGATGATCCAGTGATGCTCCAGATCAAGTGATGATCCAGACTCGATGATGATCCAGTGATGATCCAAACTTGATGAAGATGATGAAGATGATGAAGATGAGTTGACGATGAAGATGACTTGAAGATGAAGATGACTTGAAGATGACTTGATGATGATCCAGATGATATAGAGAAGAAGATTTGTGCTGATAAATTGTGTCAAGAGAATACCTTCCTAGTTAAGAGGGAGTGTTGATGTGTTTGTAACTTCGGAATGTATTCACTTGTATATCTTATGTATTGTGCCCCGATGTTTATTTCGAGAAGTATCTATAATGTAATTGAGTCATGTCATGCCTCGATGTTCTGATTGGGAGATTCAATAATGTAAACAAGTCATGTAAAGTCATTGAGGTTAACCCTCCATTGTAATTCGGGGCAATAGTCCCCACAATTAAGTCAAGATTAACCCTCCTTGCTGATCGGAGGGAAAATTCCCCACAGTTGTGGGGCACTAGGGTTATTATACTCTCCTAGAGAATTCATCCCTAGTCAGTAATTTTTAATTAAGGCCGACTTGTTGTAGTGGACATAAAGTGAACGGAAGAATATAAATAGAAGTGAGGCTCTCCTCATTTATACATATTACACACACACTCACTCACTCACTGGGGTGCATGAGTGAGAGAGGAGAAGCTCTCTCAAGTAAGAGAGAGAGAGAACAACTATTGGAGATCATATTTTCTGTTTTTGGGTTTTACTGCTACCATTGGTGCTCATTCTATCTCTGAGGAAGTTGCGGGGTTTTCTCCTTTATGGTTTCCCTGAGGAAAATTCTTTGTGTCTCTTGTCTCTAGTGATTTTATCTATGCATGTTATTCTCTGAGATAATATCCTAGATCATATTGCTTAAATGATAAAAATCTAACACATGTCAAGTAACAAGAAACAAATTAAAATACAAGCAGTAATATTTCAAAGTCTCTTCACTCTTGTTGTACACCATGGACAGTCTTTCTAGTGGATATACAAAATGCTCTTCAATGTTAATCATTCAAAATATTCAAACCTGTAATTCCTGAGTCACGGGAGTTAACGATCATAAGCATGTAAATTTTCTTATTGTATCTAAAATATAATTTCAAAAATAAAATACATCATTTTTTGCTAATAAAAAAGAAGCTGATATAGATCAATCAGTCTCAACTATAGTGTTGGTTGGAATATATTTCCAAAAAGAGCAGTTAAGAGATATCCAAAATCATAAAATTTATATAGTACTACAGCATTTATTAAAACAAAATATAAAACAAACAAGTTTAGAGCTTCTTACACTATCAAAACATACCATGCAACATCACAGTATGTTATCATTACAATTTACATGCAATAGAAAGAAATGTGCAAAACCATAAATCTCTACAAGCATATGTCAAAAGTTAAAACTGAGTATGTAGTTTCACACCATACACCATAGGAAACATGTGAAAACAATGAATTCTCAAACTACCTTTACTCTTCAAAATGATACTAGAAACCTCAAACCTAAGGCTTAGAACTTAAATCATAAATTCCAATGAAAAGCTTCAGTGGCATAGGTAACAAGCCATCTCTAAGGATTCAAAGTGCTTATGTTTTTCGTAATGCAAGATTGACATTTTGTAATTCAACAAACATATCAGGAAGCAAGTTTAGAACACAAAGTGATGAAAGCCCATGCTGCACAAAATTCATTCTATAACTAGTCAACTTTTACTCCTTGTAATTATATATCTGATAATAACATATAGAGATATCAACACCAATTCCATTATCTCCAATAGAGCTAGGTCATAGTGATCAGGATTATTTGGTAGGGTAGGGTCAACACTTATTAGCTAAGATAGGGTCAACATGGTAGTCCAAGTAGTTGAACCCTCTAGGATAATTTCCAGCAACCTTACAAGTGTTTCAGCTCCAAGACAATAATTGGTCTACGGCCTGGGAGTGTGCTGGCAGTTTTTGAAGCCAAATTCCATCCTAAATTTGACCTATTAACTGGTGTCCAATTTAAAATATGGAAATATAGTAAGATTATATTTCCACTTGAATAGCCGATTATATTTCCATTCATTTTAAAACATGCATGAGATACCTAGGATTGTGCTATACGAGGTTTTTAGAATTTGTTAAGTTGATTAGTTGTTGAAGCTTCTCTGGGAGCAAACCCTTATCATCCATTTTCCTTACCAGTATAAATACATGCTAAATAATGATTTATTCTGCATAGAGAACTTGTTTTTTATAATTCCAAATCAGAATTATTTGAGCAAAACTGGAGCATGCCCAATCATTCTAAGGTGCTCACCGATTTGGGGGGCATTATGTCAGCCTCTGCGTGACTTGCAAACCGTTCTATGCCTCTGCAAACCCTAACCATTGCAAACCCTCCTCTGCCTCTGCAAACCCTGAACACCCTCCAATCACTCCACTCTACGAAATAATTTGGATTGAAACAACTATGTTATGTTAAATCGCAGATATGCCGCAATAGATACTACAATGAAGAAGGTAGGGGGGTTACATAAAGCTTGGTCAGAATGGCATGTTGGCATCAAAAATAAAATTTGAAACACTTAATGTATTGAAATGGTACCCGGGCGTAAACACACTTGACCTCCGACAGCACCTTCGATGACCTCCTCTGCGTGACCTTCAGCAAACCTCCTCTATGTGACCTTCGGATGTGGAGGTATATTGTGTCGGGTCTGCTGTGAAATTATTGCTTGGGTTTTTTGGTTTGAGGGGAAATATTGTGTCGAGGTTGTTATATTGCGTCGAGGCTGTTGTGGTTTTATATTTTGTTTTTATTTTTTGTTTTATGTTATTATATTTTATTTTATTTTATATATTTTGTTTTCTTTTTATATTTTATTTATTTTATTATTTATATATTTTTTTCTTTATTATTTTATATTTTATAATATATATATTTATATTTTATTTATTTTATTTTTTATTTTTTATATTTTACTAGCCATCCAATGCCAAATGAGGTCCATAAGCAAGGTAATAAGTTTATGAGCTTTAGTAACACCACAACATTGAAATCAAAACTAAAGCATGTTTTTTATGATTAATGAAGGATCAATAATAGATAATATAATACTTGAATGTAAATTAGTTAGATTCACTTAGCCATTAGGTTTTCAAATTTTTAATAAGGGATGAAATAACAAAACTTCCAAATTCTATTATTATTGACCAAAAAAGAGTTAATAGGATTGAACACATTGAGTACATCCACTCACACACAAATCAAAATAGTTACTCCAATATTTATGTAGAAACCTCTTTCAGATAAAAGGTAAAGATACACAACACTAAAGGAAAGTATTAATGTTTAAAAATGAAATTACATTTGGCATATCTTTTGTATCAATTTCTACAAATGATCTTTCATGGTCTTTAAATATCATATATTAATCAAGTGATAAGGAATGGAAAGTGTTGTATAATAGAGTATACTTGGAGTCATCAAATCACTCATGTATAACACATGATTGGGATAACTAAATTATTGAAGTACAAAACCACATTAAGGAAACACCTAAAACCATACTAAATTTATAATTGCATTACATTAGGTTGACCTTAAACTTATTCCTAGTGTTGAATTTCCCTATCCTCCACTGTTAAGAACAACTTGCGATAGGATTGAAGGATATACAATCATGATAAAATTAGAATTATGAAGGAGACATTAAATCTCATCACCCCTCAATTACAGTTTTTTTATTTCTAGCATAGACCAAATCTCTAAGAACTTGGATTTGTTTTAGGGAATTTGTGAAAATGTCGATAAATTGTTCATATTTAAGATTTGAGTGACTTCGATTAGTGTAAATGCATAGAGCATATTGTGATTTCCCTATGAAGTGCTAGGTTGGTCATATGAAGTGTTAACTCTAAGATAATCAATTCCATACTAGAAAGTACCAAGCGAAAGGATGATATCGCCTTATTAATTCGTGTGATGATGATGATTGATGGTAATGTTGATGGCGATGATGATGATGATGATAATGATGGTGATGATGATGATCATGACAATGATCAGGATCATGATGATGATGGTTATAATAATGATAATGACGATGATGGTGATAATGATGGCGATGCCGATGATGATGATGATCGTCATTGTCATCGACATCATCATTGTCCTCATCATCATCATACTGATGAAGAAGAAGATGATGATGATGATGATGACGATGAATATGATGGTGATGATGAGGAGGATGAGGAGGAGGAGGAGGAAGAGGAAGAGGGTGATGATGGTGATGATTACGATAATGATGACAAGGATTATGATGATGAGGATGATGATGACGACAAGGAAGATGATGAGGATGAGGATGAGGCTGAGATGATGATGAAGATGATGATGATGATGGATGTTTTGATGATGGTGATGAATATGATGCTGATAACGATGGTTTAAACATAACTAAATAGTCGTAAACACAATACATTATGCAAAAAAATGTTCTCACATACCTCCTAGATTCCAACATTGCTACAATGTCATAATTCAGAGTCTTCTTTATCTAACTCAACATCTATATCGTCATCTGGTTCTAAATCACTATCATTGAAAAGATCAATCATACCAGGGCAATGATCAAAGTCATTTTCGGTTAGATATTCATAATCAATATCATCAAAGTCAATTTCATTACCTGCTACATCATTTTGATGATCAAATTCTTGATCAGATTCTTCATCTGACACATCTATGTCGACGTCCAACTGCTCCTGATCTGCATCACCTTCTTCTTCAACATTTTATTCTTCATCTATTGCATTATACTTGACCGGTTTTCCTCTCGGATCGTATCTAACAATGTATGACCAACCTGCTTTACCTGGAACCTCTGAGTAAAAGACCTTCTCACATTGACTTGGAAGAACATAAGGTTCTGTACCTGGTTCAAGTGCCTTTTTATTAACCATGGTAAATCCATTGGCATGCTCATTAACAGTTCTTTTAGGGTCACAGTCATTCATTCGTAGCTTGTACCATTTGACCTCAAACAGAACTACTTTAAAGGAATTAAAGTCACACTCAAGTATATCTTCCAAATAACCATAGTACCTATCTTCAGATACTTTTGGATGCCTATCACTTGTAAAGGAAACATTAGTGACTTGAAAAACTGTGGTTATCCCACAATCAAATGTTTTCCTCTTGTCATCCAAGTTTTTGATGCAAAATTTACGACCATTGCACCACATAGCATTGTGATGTATTCTCTGCATCATGTCCGACTCAGTAAATAAATATATAATAAGACATAAACGAGAGAAATATTTCAATACAATGTGAAACAACGAAAAAAATGATAAGGATAAATATACTTGCCTTTTTATCTTTTAAACGACATGCTAGATCAATTTCCCTTTGTGTAAGTTCGGGATAATCCTCTCGATGAAGATGCATTGTTTTAATCATTTTACTAACCCCTTCCCATGTTAATGTAACATGGTATTATGTACATTGTTCAATACATTGCTCCATCCAATCAAGATTGTTTGCAACGTATAAATGTATTGCATCCCACACATGACCAACTATATGAAAAAACACAATTAAGAATTTTAAAAACAATAAAATAATCCTAACTCATAACCAACTCATGTTGTGAATTCAATAATGAATAAAATAATATGGTGGCTACATCATTGTGTGTATTTCCCTAGCTGGGTTCCTCCTTATTTAACGGAATCAAACAAGAAAAACCTCCTCAATATGGCACATGTGGTCAAAGACATAGGTTGGTCTAGTATTAATCCTCCATGTGGTCAAATAGAGTTCAACCAAGGATGGATATACCTAAATAACCCTTATTAAGTGTGTACAAGGCTACTTCTCCATAAAGGGATGTTAAACATAATGTGGTTTGAAGGAATATGTATGAAATTTACTCATATATGTTAATTCATTTTAGCTAGGAGACTTCAAACCCACATAAGTATATCAATAATCTTGTTGGAACCGTTCAGGGTGATATTAATTGAGTAATTCCAAACATAGCAAAGTACAAACCATAGGCATTCATGTCATCAAGGCATAATTATCAACGCTTTAAAACTTAGGGAGACCATAAGTTGATGGCTTCCCACTCAATAAAATGCGGAAAGTGTTAAATAATTGCATCAATGCTAAGCAAACAATATTCCAAGCATGCTAACATTGTTAAAAAAGAGAGAGCTCATCAAGATGTTAGCTATTAACAACATGTTATGGAATCCATGAAAATTCCATGAAGAGACCTCATCCAATTGCTACTATCAACAACTCATTATCAAATCAATCAAAGAAGAGCAACATCTCTAAGCCAAGGTTCACATCTACCCAAATCCATACATTAAATCATCATGCAAGCTTGATTTATCACAAGTGTAGCCCTCTTACAATATCAAGGATAATAAAAATGATTATTCACTTCATATTCCCATAATTTGAAAATATTTATTATTTACTAAGACCTAAACTTACAATATAATGACATTAAAATTGTACTTTATATATATATATATATATATATATATATATATATTGGTTAATTATTTTATTAAAAATGTATAAAGATAAAAGAGCAATGTGCCTTAACAATTTCGATTTCCTTTTTTTAAGGTTAATTATTCTATTAAGAATGTACAAAAGATAAGACAGCAATGTGCCTTAACAATTTAATATTTTATTCACTATGCCTAATTCATGTATAAACAATTAAGATACTATTCCCACTAATGGTCTCAAAACAAAGAATAGTCTTATATCTATATATATCATAAAAGAAGAAGGAATGGAAAACTATGAGAAGTCAAGACAACACCTAGTTTTTCATCATCAAAATCTAAGTCTACGTTGATAAATGTTGGAATGGGAGTGGATTAGTAAACTTCTTTACGGATGGGTACTTGTTTCCTTTTAGTTGTCTAATAACTTACCTGTCCTAGATGAGTTTGACCAGGATTTCATTTTTTCCCATAAAAAAATGTTTATATTGATATTTGAGAAATTGAAGTCAAATATGTCTTTACCATTCATAAATACTTTGATATATAAATAATTTAAAGTAACACATTTTTTCTCCTTTCTTATTCTATGATTTTATAGTCCTCAAAGTATTATATCTTTTACTTATATCTTATACAAAAACATATAATCTTATTTATTTATTCATCAAATCTAAACCTACTTATCGCCATATATTTTATTATGAAGTGGTTTTAATTACCGAGTGTTAAAATCTTAATAAACATGAGTAAAAAAAAAATTATGAAATGATTTTGAGCCTTATAAATTTGATAGATAATAGGGATCGATCCTATAGTTTTAATGTTGTAATGATTCTTGGCCCACCCAATCACAAGGTTTGAGTCAAGTGTGTCAATTATGGAATGTCGGCCCATTGGCACCTCATTGTTATAGTGACGTTCTTCACTTTTCGTCGCTATTACGACATTCTTGAACTATCGTCACAATAGCAATGAATTGTCGTCACAATAGCGATGAAAGGTCAAGAATGTCGCTATAGTGACGAACGTCGAACCATTTTCAATTTTTCCAAAAAATTAAACTATTTTTCCACGAAAACAACATTTTTAACTTTTTCGTGGAAAACTTTCATGGGAAAATTGAGCCATATGTAGTAGTGTGAGGTGACTCATGCTCAGATAGTTTGACAAATAATTTTTTCTATCTCAACATGTGCTTGGATGCTCCACTATCTACAAACCAATCATTGCTCTCATGTGTGATAGTGCCCATAGAGATTAAGACATATTCATCATCACTTGAAGAATCAACTCTTTCTTCTATGGTTATTTTTTTGCTGGTTCATCATCGTTAATGGTGTGAGCATGTTGTCTTTTCTTGTTAGACTTCTTGTTAAGGGAACCTTTGTTTCTGGGACAATCTCTGGAGTAGTGTCTCTTCTCATCACATGTGTAACATCTAACAATGGATATATCTCTTATGGGTCTCATTTGTCTTCTGTGATGGTAGTCTTCCCTCTTGTTGTGATTTCTTCTAGTGTGAACTGTGAGAGCTTGATCATAAGTTGCTCCCATCTTCTCTTCTCTTGTTATTATGCGAGCTTATTCTTGAGTGCATTCTTCCTATAGTTTGTCGAAAGTGATCAACGTCTTTTTGGTACATATTTTGTGAATGAATGAGTTCCATGATCTTGGGAGGCCATTCAAGGTGGTCATAATGATCTCTCATTATTCTACCTTTTCTTCACTTGCTTCAAGTTGTTCCTTGATTTGAGTGACCCTTATGAACTAGGATTACATGGTCTCTGAATTTTGGATCTTCACATTCTTGAGATGGTTCCTTAATTTCATCTTCTGATTGATGTTCTTCCCTGCGAATAACTTTGTCAAAGCATCAAACACATCATTGGGTGTATTCAAAGATGACATGAGAGGAATGAGATGCTCCTTAATAGAATCTGTAGTAATTCTCTTGGCCTTAAGCAAGTTCTTCTTGTGGATAGCATTGGCTTCATCTCCCTTTGGTGTTGGAACTTCCTCACTAATATATTTGTCCAAATCTCATTTTCTTCAAGGATAATATAGATCCTATACTTCCATGCTCAGAAGTTGTTAGCTTCCCCAAGGTGATCATCAATTTGGGTGTGGTGAGTCGTTTTGAAATAAGAACCTCAAATGGAAATAGCAGATATTTAGGTCTTACCAATTTGAGATGCCCAACCTGGTCCTGGAGCTGGCTGGATTAGGGTTTGTCAGAGACACCCTAATTTACCAAAGTAGGAATTTCAAACTTCTGTTTGGACAGGAAGATGTGCGTCTTTAAGGCAAGTTTCCCAATGTACTCTTTTTTCCCAAATTGATGGAGGAAAACTCTAAAAGCTTGATGCCCTAGTTTTCTCCCGGCATTAGTGTCTAGGTCTAAAATGAAAATTCTTCAAACTTGATTCTACTTCCTCCAATATATGCACCCTCTTAGGGTGAGTTAGCCTAGCCCTCTTTTTCTGATGATCCATGGAGAGAAAACATTGAGCTAGGAATCCCTAGTTTCTCGTTGCAGCACAATGCCTTCTTTTAGAGTGGCTTTGATACCATGTTAGAGTTTTCACTTTAATTCAATTTAATAGGATCTTTAACTAGAAGAATAACAAGCACAACAAAACACAAAAGACACAAAGATTTTCCTCGGGGAAACCTTAAAGGAGAAAACCCCGCAAAATTCCTCAATGATAGATTCATCGCTAATTCAATATTACTGACACAAAATGGAAAACCCAAAAATAGGAAGTCTTATGGAGCTCTCTCTCTCTTTCTCCTCTAGCAAACTTGTCTTCTCTCTCTCCTCATGCAAACTTGAGTGAGTGAGTGTGTGTATAAATGAGGGAGGGCACCTCCCTATTTATACCCTTCAAGTGACTTGACCTAAAACCTAACTGGGTCAATGTCTTAACATAGCAGGGTTGACTTCTCTCTTGGAATACTCAAAAATACATTTTATGTTAATTTTTCTGGGGACTATTGCCCTGACTTACAGGTTTTACCTTAATGACCAAACATAACAATGACATCCCAAATGGAGGAAAAAAATCTTCGACGAAGGTACAATAAAATGCAATAATAATAATATATGTCATAATATCTTCCGAAGTAACATTTTTATCTCAAGTTGAGATAAATTACTCTAAAATTGTTTTAAAACCCCCTCTAGGTAGTAGTGAGAGCATTTATCTGTAAAATATTTGAAGGATATTATCTCCTATTAATTTTAATGTAACTTAGTTGAATGAGATATTGACAGATTAGAAAATTCAACCTAGTAGAGGTAGCATCAATTGCTAAATCTAGTTCCTTGAAAATTTTTAGATAGAAATTGCTAAATCTAGTTCCTTGAAAAATTTTAGATAGAAAAATGAATATACTCGATTATAACCATTTAATCCATATTTTCCTTCTAGAAGTACCCCTCTATCCATATTTAATCTATTTTAATGTAACTTAGTTGAATGACATATTCACAGATTAGAAAATTCAACCTAGTAGAGGTAGCATCAATTCCTAAATCTAGTTCCTTGAAAAATTTTAAATAGAAATTGCTAAATCTAGTTCCTTGAAAATTTTTAGATAGAAAAATGAATATACTCGATTATAACCATTTAATCCATATTTTCCTTCTAGAAGTACCCCTTCTAAAAAAGAATTGATATAATAATAACTTTTTAGAAATATCATAATGAACATGTTTTATGTGTATGGTATGTATTTTTTTCTTTTAACATATTGTTTTTTCCTAAAAGCTGGTGAAAATGTTAGCATAGTATAAATAAGAGTTGAGATGTCACTATAAAGGTTTTTGAAGGTCTTTAATCTATTTATGAAATAAAAAATGGATTTTGAACAAAACAAATTCATATATATATA
>LPNX010524297.1:196265-215213 GCA_001517045.1 Pseudotsuga menziesii
TCGATGGGCCATCTCAGTGTCGTGTATTCCATGACAAGGATTGGTGCACTGAAACAAAAGACCAGGTTTACATCTATATGCAAATTGCTACCACGCCATTGACAGGCTTCTTTATTGCTTCATTTATTGCTTCTTTGCAGAGTCAATGGGATATAATTTTTATTTTTTTAATTTTATTATTATGATGTCATGTTGCCACATGTCAACTCAAATCCAGATACCAAATTCCAAAGTTTATATCATCTTCTATCCACCAATAAGCTGTTTACAAAATAGTTTTTTAACAAAATTAAAAAAAAATATTTTACAAATCCCTAAGTTATACTTTGCAAAACAGATTTTAATTTTTTACACCTGCCTCAAAAGAGAGCAACTAATACAAAAGTCAAAAGAGTTTGACTTGCAATCGATTACAATATACCTACTGAGGTAGGTATAATAACGACCAATAATATAATGAAATAGAAATAAAGGATCGATTCCGTTATCACGTGTATAAAATAATAAAATAATATATGGTAATTGTAAATTGTTATGATATTTGATGTTTTTAATTTTAAATTTCAAATTATTTTCAAAGAGATAAAAATAAAAATAAATAAAAAATATTTTCATTAAAAATTAAAAGAAATAGATTTTTTTCAGATTAATAATTTTTTTTTTTTCAAAATTAGTTTGAATAATTTTTTAAAAACAAATAACCTAGCAGAAACATTTTTTAATAAAATCTATAGTTTTTTAATATTTGTTGTAAAATTGATCTGAAAATGTAAGAAAAGAAGCAAAATCTGCTGTTTTTGGTCTTATCACCACAAAAAGATAACTGAATAATCTATTACCTGAAAAATTCAATGTGAACAACTTGGTGTATCCTTAGATATGGTGACCTAACCTACCTTAGCGTAGCACACGAAAGGGGGTATGGTCTTACCTTATCCGGAACGGGTTCACCCCACAAGCAATCTCACTACGAAGGGACATAGCACGCGAAGGGAGAAGCAGGTAGTAATGGGATAGCGTAAATTACGGACTGGAAAAAGAACGGGTTTTCCCACTCATCCGTCTATACCCACCCACAACTATATGCATTTGTTTCCTCTTCCAGCCGGGTAATGGTAAATAGTGGAAAGAAATATTTGCTTATCAAAAAAAGTGTAACCTCTATTCATTCATTTATCCCCGTTCCTAACGCTCCACTTCCACTCTACTAGGAACCGCCTAACCTGCTCACCTAGTCTAGTCTGCTCTTTCTCATTGTTGTAAACTTAGGATGGGGGAAGCATATTGTGGGGGGATGGTGGAAGCATATTGTGGGGGCCTCTACTGCAAGTATTTGACTCAAACAATCAATGTACTCTATTCAGCAGAATGTAACACACAGATGTGGTACAGCCCGGTAAAGTCATAGTACACTTGACGCCAAGAAATCAAAATGGTTTAGGAAGGTTTAACATGGTGGACCTCCTTATAGCGCATTCCCAAATGGATTTGGGGCATTGAGGACCTGAAATGAAGCATCCTAACCAATTGTGGCAAAAATTAGGGGCTAACCAATAAACAACTCCATTTCCATTTCATCTTTCTACGCCCTTCCACGTATGGCTATTCAGGAATGGACCAAGTTTCATCCAATAACAAACAAATCTATCGCTTTCTTGAATTGAGAGGTCTATGAAGGAACGTTCTTCTGTCCTTGGAAATTACAGCTTGAAGACGCGGAATTGCGCGAGAATATTAAGCGATTATATTCATATTCAATATATTTATAATTCTTTATCGAGCATATAATATGAAATAATTTTGTTATTGTTATTTGAAGATGATAAAAAAATAAAAAGATTCAAAAGTATAACATAACGGTATGCCGAGAATATTAAGCGATTATATTCATATTCAATATATTTATAATTCTTTATCGAGCATATAATATGAAATAATTTTGTTATTGTTATTTGAAGATGATTAAAAAATAAAAAGATTCAAAAGTATAACATAACGGTATGCCGAGAATATTAAGCGATTATATTCATATTCAATATATTTATAATTCTTTATCGAGCATATAATATGAAATAATTTTGTTATTGTTATTTGAAGATGATTAAAAAATAAAAAGATTCAAAAGTATAACATAAAGGTATCATAAAGCTAAAAAACTGCCATTAATGATATAAAAAAAAGATAGCGGTCGGTGGAAGATGGATCTAGAGATTATGGATAAATAACAAGACTGCAGGCTGCAGCACAGTGGATTGATTAATTGCAAGGTGTACATAGGTACGCCTAAGTCCATCCATCAGTTATAGTTATTGGATACATCAATAGCAATATTATATAAAGAGTACTAACAATAACATCAAATTAGTTTTGGTTCCCAAACCATCTAACGGATCAACAAAATCTTCTTCTATGTATTTTCATGGTCAAATACCATTGTTTGGAACACGATGCTGGCTGGGAAGATCATTGTTTGCAACATGCTGGCTGGGATGATCTGGTGGCGGTGGTTTTGAGACGTGTGGATTGGGTTGCGAAGAATAGATATTGCCGCTTGGAGCTTGCAAGTTTGGAAATGATTTTGCCACGGCTTCAACAGAAGAGCGAACATAAATCACAGGCCTCCTCCCAGTACATGTAGCTGACACACCATTAAACAAAATAAGCGGTCGGGTGAGAAAAACAACTACAAGAACAAACAGTTTAAAAAGAAACAAACGAGGGACTTAAAAAAAAAGAAACAAAGCCACGCAGATTTACCAGTGCCTAGAAGTACAAGCAGAAACAGAGCGCTCATTGCCCGCCATTGTTAATCTTCTCCTCTTTCTCTCAGAGACCGCAGAGTTGAAAGCTCCAATGAAGAGCTAATCTTAGCAAAACAGCGAAAGTAGCCAAGCCTTTTCTTGGCCTATTGAAATCATGGGTGCGATGAAAACATTTCAGTGATCTAAATATAAATCTTAACCAATGCCACATAGTGGGCAGCATGTTAGATATCCGAAATTTATGCTTTAGATATCCGAAATTTATGCTTTAGATAGTATATATTATTTTTTTCTTAACAATTTTGTAATCGAATTTTATTGGAAGAGTGTCAATATCATGTTTACTTTTTTGAAATTGCAATTACCGAAATCCAAAAGAAAAAGAAAAACCTGAGGTGCATATTAGCTGACATGTCGTGAGGTGCATAAACCTGAAATGCATAAACCTGAGGTGCATATTTACCGGACTATTCCCACAGGGTGCGACATGTCGTGAGTGATAGCTTGTTTAGTTACCTTTCCGTGAAACCAGATATGCCAAATTTTGAAATCGTTTAATGAATTTATACTTAAATTTTTTAATTTATATGCTCTCTAAATCAATGTGCTACCATTTCCAATTTAATAACTTAGAATTCACTAAATCAATCCTATTTAATAACTAAGAATAACTTGAAGGCTTTGAAATTCACAAAGTTATATGATGAGTGAATTCTAAGTTATTAAATAGGATTGATTTAGTGAATTCTAAGTTATTAAATTGCTACGGCCCTTATCACAATGTGATTCTTTTTGGAATGATGTAGCCTCGGGAGGTCTCCTTTCGCTGCCTAATCTCATCTTAGCCGGGGATCTAAATCTAACTCTTTCTGCCTCAGAAATCTGGGGTTCAAAAGCTCTTTTAGACCCTTTGAACCCATTTTTCTCAAAGCTTTTCTCAGACCATAACCTTGTGGATGTGGCTCCTCCCTGCCCTACCTGGAGGAATGGGAGGATAGGGGAAGAAGGTATATCTAAAAGAATAGATCGTTTTTTTGTTATCTGAACAGCTGGTCAGCTCTCTTCCCAAGTATAGAACTTGGACTCACAGATGTGGGATTTCAGATCACTTCCCTATTGTTTTGGAGTGTTTAGCTCATCAAAGCTCTAGTGCTTATCCTTTCAAGTTTAATCATACTTGGTTAAATAATGATAATTTTGTTCAGATGGTTCGTTCCGAATGGCCTCTTATTCAATCGGATCCCTCTTTGGATGCCATGAATGATCTGTCCAACAGATTGCGTGCTCTTAAAAAAAAGGTAAAATCATGGACCAAAGCTGAAGCTTTAAAAATGAAAGATAAATCCGTGGCTTTGGAAGAAGAAATCAACTTTATTCTCCGCTCCTCTCAGTCTGCAATATTAAATCAAGATCAGCAATTTAAGCTGAACTCGCTCAAAGCAGCTCTTCAACAAGTGACTGATCATGAGATTTCTTCTGCAAGACTTCAAAGTAGAATTACCTAGGCTCTAAAGGGAGATGCAAATACCAAATATTTTCATGCGGTGGCTTCAGCACGAAAAAATCATAATGCCATCTGGAGTCTTAAAGATGGTTTGGGTAATTGGGTTTCAGATGATCAAAGTCTAAAAACCCTCGGTATACAATATTTTAAGACCATGTTTGAAGATGATAAGCTGACGAATCTGGAATCCCAACTGAAGGTTATTCGTCTCTTTCTCTCTTTTATCAGTCTGGAGGATAAGAAATCTTTTACTAGCCATGTTACTTTGATGGAAGTGGAAAAGGCTCTACATCTCTTTAAAAAGGATAAGGCCCCCGAGCCGGATGGGTGGCCAGTTGAGTTCTATCTGTTCTTTTTTTATCTTTTGGGCCCTCTCTTAGTTCAGGTGGTGGAATCAGCTAGAATCATGGGCAAAGTGGTCCCTGCTCTAAACTCAACTTTTCTAGCTCTCTTCCCTAAGACAAACCTGCCTGTATCTTTCGCTGACTATTGGCCTATTTCCCTTTGTAATCTCTACTATAAACTAATTTCCAAATTTGCATCTGTGAGGCTTAAACCCTTTCTGGATTCTTCCATCTCTCCTCAACAATTTGGCTTTTTAAATAACCAGCTGATCCATGAACCTATAGCTATTACTCAAGAAGTCTTACATACTGTTAATACCAGAAACAAATGTGCCATCTTCTTTAAGCTGGATTTATCCAAGGCCTTTGACAGAGTTAATTGGACCTTCATTCATCTTCTACTTATTCAGATTGGGGTCCCACTTGTTAGAGTTAATTGGATCCTAGGATGCTTCTCTTCAGCTAACTTTGTTGTTCTTGTTAATTGATCTTCCTCCTCTTTCTTTCCGGCATCGCAGGGATTAAGGCAGGGGTGCCCTTTATCCCCTCTTCTGTTCATTCTGGTTATAGAAGGGCTTAGTCTTTTGATTGAGGATGCAAAAAAACAAGGGAAGATTAAAGGCATAAAAATTTCTTCAAAGCTTTCACTCACCCATCTACTATTTGTAGATGACATGATTTTATTTGGTTTGGGATCTTTTGAGGAATGGTTGGCCTTTAAAGCCATTCTAGATACTTTCTGTGAGGCCTCAGGTATGAGTACCAATGTGAATAAATCTTGTTTTCTACAAAATGGTATGGAAGAGGAAATTCTTTAAAGAATCACAGATATTCTCCCTTATAGGATTGATGATTTCCGGAAAGGTTTTAGTTATTTCAAGGGCTACTTCCTGAAACCGTCTGGTTACTTGGTTAAAGCTTGGCTCTGGTTGGTCACGAAATTCGAAAAGAAAATTTCTCATTGGACAAACAAACTCCTCTCCATAGGAGGTCGACTTCTCCTCATTCGTGCTGTACTCTCAAGCATTCCAGCCTACTGGATGGCCCTGGTCCCGGTTCCTTCTTCAATCCTGGATAAGCTTAGGAAATTGATCTATTCCTTTCTGTGGGGATCTTCTTCCAGGAAGAAAAAATTTCATCTAGCAGATTGGCATCTTTTGGCTAAGCCCACTTCTCTTGGTGGTTGGGGTATAAAACATCTCCCTAGCTTTAGTTTTTCTTTGAGAATGAAATCTTTTTGGCTAGCAGTGAACAACAAAGGCATCTGGAATCTTCTCATTTCTATAAAATACCTGAAAAATAAACCTTTTCACCTCTGGCTCAGGGAAAAAAACTTCATTTACAACAATGCCTCTATTATTTGGAAGGGCTTTATTGCTACTTTGGCCTGGATCGGTAAAGGAATTATCTGGCAAGTTGGAAATGGTGAATCCATTTCCTTGGGTGCAGATCCATTTGTGGGTATGGGATCCTCTTTTTCCCTGCCTAGAGGTTTACGAGATTATTTAGAGGATTATGGTATCTGTACTTTAGCTCAGGCTCGCAATCATACTCCCAATGCCGCAGATTATTGGTTCTCTGCTGATGACCTTGATCTAATCGGTGAATGGAAAATTATATGGGAAAATTATGTTAGAGGCTTGGAATTTGGCCGTATACGGCTCACGGAACAAAATGATATTTTATCCTGGTCTCATGATAAATACACTGGAACGTTAACTGCTGCTGAAGGTTATTCCTGTGTAATCTCTGAATGCTGTACAGCATTAAATGACCAAGTTCTAAAAATCTTATGGACTGTGACTATTCCTCTGAAAATAAAATGCTTTATCTGGTTATTGATATATCGGAAAATATTAACTTGGGAGCAACTGCAGTCTAGAGGCATCAATGGGCCAAGTAGATGCGTTCTATGTGAAGATAACCTGGAAAATATCCATCATCTGTTCTTCAGCTGTCCTTTTTCTGCCCGTATATACTCTCACTTTGAGGTAAAATTTAACTGCTCCTTTCCCATTTCCAGCTCTGTTCATTCCTTTTTGGGCCATTGGTTTTCACGTACTGCAAATTCTGCACCTTACAGCTACTTGCCTCTATTTATTTTTTGGGGAATCTGGCTATTAAGAAACCTCTGCATATTTGAAAATAAGAAACCAGCCTTCTCTTCGTTGATTGCAAAAATTGACGGATTGGTAAACACTTACCCTGTGCCTATGAAAATTCATAAAACCCGCAATATTGGCCCTGACCCGGTAAAATGTTTCCCATGTGGCTTCTTTGATGGTGCAGCCGCGGAGAATATAGGTGGATCGGGTTATGTGATTTTTATCAATGATTCTCATTTCTACAGTTTTTCAATGGGCTGTGGGAGCAGTACAAATACAAGAGCAGAGTTATTGTCATGTTGGGGAATTCTTAGAGTCAGTCTATTGATGGGTATTCCATTGCAGCTAATATATGGAGACTCCATGGTTATTATCTCTTAGCTTAACAGAAATTCTGCACTTGATGTTCCATCTCTGATGCACTGGTGTTGTGACATAAGACTTATGCTTCAAAAGGACCCACCGATGATCTTTGAACATACATATCGTGAGCATAATTCGCCGGCAGATTCACTCTTTAAACAAGGCCTGAAATTGGATATGGGAGTTGTTTCTTTTACATAAACTATTGATGGTTTGATTGTGAATCATGGCAAACTCAATCTCTTTTAGAGTAGCTGATTACTTCATATTTTAGCGTGTTATTAGCAGTTGACTGGGTATCACTTTCTGTTCTTGTTGAGTTTCTTCATGCCAGCATATATTGCTCAGATTGTATGTTTTGAAGCTCATCTTCGATATTTCTCAGTACTATCTGACCTGATTTTTCAGGGATGATGAGAAAAGTCTGCTATGATCAAACTTTTTCTTTTTAGAATCTGCTGTTATGTTTATTGCCACTTATATGTTGATGGATCTGGATTGGCAGCTGTTTATGTATTGTCACATATTTTTGTGATGGTTCTGGCTTGGCAGTTATGCAGTTATGTTGATATGCTGATATGTAAAAGATGTCTTTTGATTCATATGAATAACAAAGGCTGGTATTTTTTCCTATGAAAAAAAAAATTTATTAAATTCGAAATGACCACACATTGATTTAGAGAGCATATAAATTAAAAAATTAAGTCTAAATTAGTTAAACGATTTTAGAATTTGACAAGTCTGTTTCACTGAAAGGTAACTGAATAAGTATCACTCACGAAGTGTCGGTAAATATACTCTATACGAGAGTTGGAGAGACTCTCATAGATTACTTTATAGTCTTTATTACTTTTTTTTTTCAGAAAGAAAAAAGCATGTCCTTGATATTCATTAGAATCAAAGGGCATCTGCTGAGCCAGCCCAAAATATGGGTTACAGTCATAGAAGTGGTTCTAATAAGTGACATACTTCCTAATATCAAGAATAGTCACAACTCAATAGTGCTGCAAGGGGGAGGACCCAGTGCTTATCCAACATATCATAATACCCATCAGTATATACTGTCAATCAAACCCATATCTATCGTAGACAAAAAGAGCGCAGAACAATAGACTAAAAGAGCCTGCTCCATACTAAAACAAGAATGGGTGCAAGTGAAAATGGGGAGAGCATGCTCCAGCACCAGCTCAAATGAGCTTGAAATCGTCATGTGAGGCCAAAAGACCATAAAAAAATTCAGATTATGAACCAAATCCCGGAGCCAAAGAAAGAGCAGTTTTAGAAAGGCGGTCTACTTGCAGATTGTGTTCACGGTAGATATGGCAAAATGACAGCTCTAGAAAGTGAGAGCAGATATTTCTAGTCTCCCTACACCAGTAATGAAGTTCAAGTGGAGAAAGGGAAGCGGTACCCTTTTCCCAATTGATGATGACTGAAGAGTCACCAAAAACCTTGAGTGTGGGAATCCCCATCATTGGGGTGGTATGCAGAAGGGCCTAAAGCCCAACCAATTATGCTTTTGTGTTGGTGCACAGTCCTGCCCCCACAACAAACTCGAAGGAATGTGACTCGTTCAAGTACAGGCAGAAACCAACTCCTCCAACATTTTTTGCTGATACTCTATCAAAAAAAACACAAGGATAATCAAGTTTAGGGCCAGATCCCAAAGCTCTTGATATTTTACCCTTCTTTGCTAGAGGACAATACAACTGTGAGAAGTAAACAACCTGCTGAATCAAACTAAGGATAGACAACTTTTTCCCTTCAAAGATACTGTAATTTCTTACTTTCCATAAAACCCACATGGTGTGGAAGGGAATAAAGCAACATGCTGAGTGCTTAGAATAGCTAACAGTCCATTTTTCCAGAAACTCATAGAGACTATCAGATTGAATGTATGGTGCAATATGATGCTAATCACTCAGAATAGTGAGTACGTTCTTCCATACAGGGCAATGAAAAAATAAATGCTGAGCACTGTCTTCATTCGCACTACAGAGGGCACCAATACCAGGCCCGATCCAACCCCTTTTCTGGAGGTTATCCCAGGTGAGTAATTTGTTCCTTAAAGCTAGCCAGACAAAAAAACTTATCTTTCTGGGCAGAGTGCCACTCCAGATGAGAGCAAGAAATCTGCTACCAATCGAGGGATTCGATGATTGGATGATGGAATCATATACCAAGTTTGCAGTAACAGAACCATCTTGCTTATTGTGTACCCAAATCAGAGTGTCAAATTGTGCAATGAGTCGAATACCACCAAATTCCAGACCCATCGTAAAAGAATCCCAAGTTGTTTTCCACTCTCCAGCAATGCAAATATCCTCAGCAGTGTACCAGTAGTGGTGTATCCCAGGAAGGGTATTACGAGCTCGGGAGAGGGTGGTAATCTCCAAATCTTTTAAGTATGCAAGAAGCCTAGCAGGAAGTGAGAACGTGTTGGATGCACCGACGATAGGGTCAATGCCAAGAAGGATGTCATGTCCATTGCCTACTTGCCAAGCAGGTCCATGACCAAGCCAAGGAAGGGTTTGCAGGAATCCCCTCCAAATAACAGAAACACCACGAGAATGAAAGTTCTTACCTCTGAGCCAATCCACAACCGATATATTCTTCAAATATTTGTTTATTAGAACCTGATGCCATAAACCATGATTCTGAAGTACCATCCAAAACTTTTTTAGTCTTAATGCAATGCTGAACCAATGCAAATTCTTGATGCCCCAACCCCCATTCTTTTTTGGCCAAGAGAGGTGCTGCCAATTGGAAAGATGGTACCTGTGTTTATTACCTGAAGAGCCCCATAAAAATGCAAAGGTTAAACTCCTGTGTTTATTTAAAATAGATACAGGAATGGGGGCAAGGCCCAACCAATCGACCGGAATACTGGACAACACAGCTTGCATAAGGATCAAACGATCACCAAGTGAGAGAAGCTTGTGTGACTAGTGAAATATTCTGTCTTCAAATTTCTAGATCAGCCAATACCAATCATTGATCTTATACCCTAGAGGCTTGAGTTGATAGCCAAGGTATTTGAAACCGGACACAATTGGTTCCATTTTGTAGGGAAGAAACCGAGCTATGTTAGTACCTATGTCCACATCCAGATTGTTGAAAAGAAAGCACGATTTGTCCATACTAATGCACATCCCAGATTCCTTGCAGAATGTACTTAAAATGACTTCAAAGGCCATCCACACAGATAAGGTGCTAGTGCCCAGCAGGATTACATCATCCACAAAGAGAGATGTGTTAGGGAAAGAGAAGAAGAAATTTTTATACCTTTGATGAGACCATGATCCCTGGCATCTACAATCAAGAGGCTGAGCCCATCAATAACAAGAATGAAGAGCAAGAGTGATAAGGGCAGCCTTGTCTAATACCATGTGAGGCTTTAAAGAAATTTGAGAGAGTGCCATTGATAAGGACAGCAAAATTTGCTGAAGTGAGGCATCCCATAATCCAGTTAACCCCTAGGAGAGGAACCCCAATTTGGGTCAGGATGAGACGAATGAAGGACCAGTTAACTCTATCGAAAGCCTTCACCAAATCCAATTTAAGGATGAGTGCACAAATATTCTTGGTTTTCATAGTGTGGAGAGTCTCCTATACAATGCCAATAGGTTCAAAAATCTATCGATTTTTTAGAAAACCATACTGTTCTCTGGATATATGGGAATCCAAAAAAGGCTTCAACCTAACAGCTATAGCCTTCGAAATCAATTTGTATAACATATTACACAAGGAGATAGGCCTGAAATCAGCAAAGGTTAAAGGATTTTCCTTTTTTGGGATCAATGCAAGGAAAGTAGAATCCAGTGAGGGAGGAACACATCCCGAAAACCTGCCACAATCAACAGCAGACAATAATTCTTTACCCATTAAGTCAAAGAAATGTAGATAAAATTCAGCAAGCCAGGCATTAGGACCGGAACTCCTATCTTTTTTGAAAGAGTGTAGGGCACTTTCAACTTCAGATAGAGTAACAGGTTGAGTGAGACCAAGGGCTCCTCATGGGAGATCATATTGGGAAATAGAATGACAACCCTAAGCTGTTTAAGCAAGCTAGTTTTCTTATCATCACGAAAGATATGGGAAAAATGACTTAGTCCCATCTCCTTAAGAGCATTCTCATCCTCAACTCTATTTCCATCCTCATCCATAAGAGACCAAATAGTATTCCTATTCCTTCTACCAGAAGTCGAAGCATGAAAAAACTTAGTATTAGAATCCCCACAGAGAGCCCACTTAGTACGACTTTTGAGCTGCCAGGTCGGAAGGATATGGTCCAACAGTTTCTTTTTCTTGGATTGAAGCATAGACAGAGCTAATTGTTCCTCCTAAGAGAGAATACCATAGACTGAGCCTGAGAGGATGGTGCTAATGTCCAAATCAAACCTATGAGACTCAGTCTCCAAGATGGAGCCTTTTTCCTTTATCCAGCCCTTGACCTCCTTCTTAAGAGAGCGGAGTTTGTGGGAGAGGTGTTCCAAATCAGAGCCAGAAGAATGAGGGGACAGTTCAAACCATCTCTTGGTGACCCAGGTGATGAAGTTGAGATCATTTAGCCAGGATCTATTAAATTTGAAGGGGAAATTACAGGATCCCAAAGTCTTATCCATTCAAGGCAGATTGGATAGTGGTTGAAAATATCAGTATGATGAGTCCACACATGGTGAACCTAGAGAGAAGGGATCAAAGAAGAAGCAATATGGAAATGGTATAATCTTTTGTTGATCCCTTCATCGCCAACCCTACCATTCCTCCAAGTAGGGCCAACACTGGGAGAAGCAATGTCCAGAAGCCCCACAGAGTCAAAAAAGAGATTAAAATGTGAATAGAGAGGATCAATAACAACCTTTATTCCCCAAGTCTCAGAAGCTCTCAAGGTTAAGTTAAGGTCTCCCCCAAAAATCAAGTTTGGAGAGTTGAGAAGTCCCCCCCTACGTACACTCTCCCAAAAAATATCCTGGTGCCTGTAAGGGCCATAATAGTTGAGAATGTCTAAGGGAGCATTCATACCCCTAAAGGTAGCCTTGACAAGGTGTTGAGGCCTGGAAATTCGCAGGCGGCAACAATAAGGGATTCTCCCCAATCAGCGTTCCCAACTAGCCCGCTGACTGTTTGGTGTAGGGAATCCATCCGGTTTGCGGTCCGGCTACCGTAGGTCAAAGTAACAAAAAAGGTTTTACCGGTTGCGGCTCGGCCCACCGATTTTTTTTTTTTTTTAAATGAATGATATGCACGTGCCTAACTAAATGCAGGCTGGTCCAAATGCAAGGAGCGGTCACAAGGTGATGCGCAGGTTCTTACCTCTCGTCTTATGCTCAAAAGCAAACAAACCAGGTGTGAACAGAAAAAACTAACTATCTAAACTATCCCTAGGGAGCGAGGCTATCATCTTACATGAGCAATATAAGATCACATACAGTCAGAAAAATCACAGATAGCTGATACTTTCCTCATAGCACATGAAAACTACAAATATTCAAATAACCAGTTAGCCGATCATTCTATAACAACAATTATTGCTCTTAGTGAAAATGCACCCCAGAAAAGACTGCAGAATAGTTAGCAAGAACTTAGGTTCAAACATCAAATATCCTTACAGCACATGAAATACAGCTGAAAACGAGACAGTTCCTCTTCGACATTATTCATTAAATGGCATTGGTACATTTCACTTCTTTGCTCTTTCCAGCAGACAAAATTGCAGTTCACTTCGCAAAACGAAATAGTTCCTTTTACCAGTCAACAATTACAAAATTTTCTAAGGGAAAAAAGCCCTCCTTTCATCGGGCTTCCCATTATTTAAACTACAACTGATGTCCTCTGGGTTCCCTCAACGCGTGACCTTTCAGCGCCCTTGACGATTCCGTTTCTCTTCTGGTCGTTGCGTTTTTTCAATCATTTCAACAAGCGTTTTACCCTCTGACAGTACTTGCTGAAAACGCCTCATCGACGCCTCGGTCATCAGCTTGGGTTGTCCTTTTCCTTGCCGTAGGCCGCTCTAGCGATCCATGTAACTCTCCCTGCATACAATTTAAGCGCATTATCCACTACTTGAGATATTGAGCATCAAAACCTTGTAACTATGATGAAAGATCCACAAAGAAACTGGCCTGGCTCTACGGGCGACAACTTCACGGTAAAATGAATTGGCGGTCAGGCGGTTCCTGGATCGGATGAGATAAGATTCTTACACCGGATGGGAGAAGACTCCAGGAGCCGCAACAGCGGAGGAGTGCCAGAAGAGGGGAAGTGGAAACACGGGCGTCGTAGGCAATCGGGCGGCGGAGAGAAGTGGATCGGACGACAGACTGCTCTGCCACCCGCAACGGCGGACGGGACGCAAGCTACAAACAGGCGACGGAGGCTAAATAAGGCGAAGTTCGGGTGTCGGGTGAAACTCACGTCGGGACCTGACTTTATCTCCCCAGCCACAACGTCGGGTGAACCGGAACTCTGGGGCAAGCGATTCACAACACGAATTGGGCGTCGGAGAGAAGCGTATCGGACAGAGACTTTGGTATAAGAGCCGCACCGACGGGTGAGATAAGACTCCATTTCTTCCAAAAGAGGCCCGATCCAAAGGGAAGAACTAACAGCGCTAAGGAAAACTTCCACACTCTAAAGGGCGTTAAAAACCGATTCACACGACTCACATTGAACTGAACGGAACAGACAAACAAGACGGACGTTCAACTTTAAAGCAAAGATACTCAAAGATGTCAAAATTTCAACAGTAGAGTCAAGTAAATCAAGATAAGGAGGGGTCCCAGAGTTTAGGTGCAGAGCTAAAGTCGGGGAAAAGGTTGCAGCAGCAACAACTGGCGATTTCCTGGTGAACCTAGATCTCTGGGTGGTTTCTTCCTTGAAAAGCAGACTGTCCAACAACACATGCGTCCCTTGAACTCCTCCAGCTAGATAGATTTCTCAATAACAGAAGTGCGTACCTTGATCATTGATACCAGTCCAATTTGGGTGATGAAAGTCAAGATTCTAGAGTCCGGATAATTCTGCTGAGGCCAAAAAATGAGTTCATTATTAATTTTTTCTCAGGTAGCTGGTAACATTGGACACCACTGGATTGTAGCAGGTGATGAACAGAAACGTTCCTTTGTTCCTCATTCCCATGCCGCCTTAGCAACTTTGTGCTTTTCGGGTTTTATCCTTTTTTAATGAGAGTCTTCATGTATTCCTTTCTTACTGAATTTTCATTCAGGATCCTCTATCCCATAGTGCCCTTTCGTGTGAGTGACGTGCTTAAGGTTTCAACTCACGGACAGAGAGGATCATTGGCAAATTAGTACTTTATGATCTGGATTTAGCTTTGGAGGATGATGCTTTTATAGGAATTCTGACCCTTAGCTGCCTTTAGGCATTTATTTCCCGGCAAGGGAGCATTTAGATTTAACACCCTGTTCATCTTGCTATTCTCCAGGTGTCCTCTGTCATCGCCCTTTAGATTTTAAGTGTAAAGTGCGCGGAGCTTCAGCATAGTATTCTAGACTTTTGAGTCTGATTGACCTTACAAGAGCTTAAGTAGGACCTCAATGCACACAAAGATTTTGAGAAACTAGTTAGTGGAAGGAATTCACATGGAAAACCACAGTCTAACTATTCAACAAATGTTTACCATTTCCAGAAGTGCGAAGTTCGCCACATAACCACGAGTTAACCATCTTTATTGAAAACAAAGGCTTGCTTAAAACAAATGAAAATATAACTCACACAGTTTATTTATGTACAAGTCAGAACGCTCAAAAACAATCTTAAGAAAAATAAGGTTTGAGAACCAGACCATTTACTGGCAGGTTCTCCTCCCATCCCTGTAAATCTTGTAACATATAGGTAGCAGGGCCAAGTTTAGCGGTGATTTGAAATGGGCCCACCCATAACTGTTGGAACTTAGTGTGCTTCCCTTTCTCGTCGTGGGGATGATCCCATTTGAGGACCAGGTCTCCTACTTCTAAATCCTTCTTGCCAGCTTTGTGCTTGTCAAACCATCTCTTCACTACCTCCTGCTGTTGTTGGAAATGTTCTCTAGCTTTGGATCTGGCCTCTTCCGCTTTCAGAAGATTGTATATTCTGACTTGGAGAACTTCATCATCCGATCCCCTAGAATCTTGAGATAGTATGGAAGACGGGAGCAGGATGTTGGGGGGAAGAATGGCTTCCTTTCCGTACACAAGGGTGAAGGGCGATGCTCCCATGGCGGACTTAGGGGTAACTCTATCAGCCCACAGGGCATTGGGTAAGGCTGAGTGCCAACTTCGCTGGTTTTCTATGACGGTCTTCTTAAGGATTTTGATGAGGTTTTTATTTGATGATTCATCCAGGCCATTTCCTTGTGGATAATAGTTAGCAGAATAGTGCAATTTTATTCCTTTCTCATGAGCAAATGCAGTAATCTTAATGGATGAAAAGTACTTAGCATTATCAAAAACTAATGAACTTGGAACCCCAAACCTGGTCATGATGTGGTCTTGTAGAAAATTGATAACTTCGTCTTCGTTTACTTTGCGTAAGGGGACCGCTTCAACCCATCGGGTGAAATAATTAGTTGCAGTAAGAATATACTTGTGTAACAAGGAGGAATTTGGCTTTATTTCTCCGATGATGTCTATTCCCCATTGCTCGAAAGGCTCTGTGATCATTACAGGCTTTAGAGGTGCTGCTGCTTTAGGTAGTCTTCCACCTCATCTTTGACAAGTATCACATTTTCTGACGTGCGCATGGGCATCTCTGAAGAGCGTTGGCCAATAGTATCCGGCCCTAAGGATTTTATGGGCTGTAGTGTCTCCTGAATAATGTTCACCGGCCGGTCCATCATGCAATTCAGACATTACTTTCTCAGCGTCTGCTTTTTCTAAACATCTTAGAAGGATCCCATCATAATTTCTTCTGAATAGTATGCCTTCTACGAGTTGGTAGGAAGCTGACTTTAGACGCAAAGCTCTTCTCTGTTTGGAACTCCAATGTTCAGGCAATACCCCTGACTGCAGGTAATGGACAAGATCTCTATACCAAGATTCGGGAGTCGTGAATAAAGGACAAACATCCATTATATGCAATTCAGCTTCATTATCCCATGCTTGTTCTTCGCTATTACTACTCCCAGCCATCAGCTTGCATAGCCCCTGACCCTTCACTATAGTGGCTGGTTTGAATTCCAAATCGTATTCTTGTAGGGCTGTTACCCAGTTGCCCCTTCTTTCTCCCAATTCTTTTTGAATGAGAAGGGATCTTACGGCTGGGTAAGGGACTATTACCTTGGTCCGATTCTTTAGTATATAAGGTCTGAATTGTTTGATTGCTTTAAATACTGCGTATGCCTATTTGTCAATGGCTGGGTAATTTAACTCAGCCCCCTGTAGCCCAGTGCTCATGAAAGAGATTGGGAATTCATCACCCCCATCTTCCCTTTGTGTAAGTACGGCTGCCAATGAATCATCGGACGCAAAAGTGTACATAATGAAGTCTTTGTCCAAATCTGGACTTTTAAGAGAGGGTGCATGTGCAACATCGGTCTTGATTTTGCTAAAAGCATTCTTTTCAGTCTCAGTCCATTTAAACTGTGCATTTTGCTTGACCATCTGCTGCAACGGTTTGACGGTTTGGGCAAAATCAAGTACGAATCTTCTTACAAAATTAATCGTCCCCATGAAGGACTGCATTCCCTTCTTATTATGAGGCATGGGGATTTGTTCGATGGCCTTAACCCTTTCTGGGTCTATAGAGATACCTTCTTTAGACACTAAATGCCCCAGTAACTTGCCTTCTGTGACAGCGAACATGCATTTTTTTGGATTGAGGGAAATGCCATACTTTCTGCAGCGTTCAAAGATTTGCTTTAAATGGAATGCATGCTCCCCTCTTTTCTTCGAAAATATAGTGATTTCATCAAGGTAGACCACCACACTTCGCCCAATCAGTCCGCGAAAAGCGATGTCCATAGCTCTCTGAAATGTCGCGCCAGCATTAATCAGCCCAAAGGGCATTCTTCTATATGCGAACGTTCCCCATTTAGTTCTGAATGTTGTCTTCAATCTATCTTCCTCGACTACTAACACTTGATTGTAGCCAGAGAAACCATCCAACAATGAAAACATCTCAGAGCCGGCAACCATTTGTAGCAGTTGCTCCATGGGAGGTACCGGGTAATTGTCTTTGTCTGAGGCGCGATTCAGATTTCTGAAATCTACGCACAGCCTGATCTCTCCCGATTTTTTCCTGACAGGCACCAGGTTTGATACCCATTCCGAATGCCTTACCCTAAAGATAATCCTAGCGTCCAGTAATTTCTTCACCTCGCTTTGAATTAGCGGCTCCAGCTTTGGATGCATTTTCCTCAACGGCTGTTGATATGGCTTGACGCCTGCTTTAATAGGAATGATGTGTTTGATAATGCTAGTATCGTAGGTATTTAAATCTACGTATGTCCATGCAAAGACGTCTTTGTACTGTTTAAACAAACTGAGGAACTTGTCTCTTTCTGTTGGTGAACAGCACTTGCCAAGGTTCACGAACTTGGGCTCTGTCTCGGTCCCTAAATTTATTAACTCGAACTGTAAAGTTGAGCTGTGTGTCTTAACGTTAGCTGGTCTCCTAAATTTCTCATTCAAGTCAAACATTTTCTCCAGCGTCCTGACACCTTTGGGAATGAAATTATTATATTTCATTTCAACCTAGTGTTCCTCATCGTCTATGATAGCTCCTTTAAAAGTTTCATCACTTGTCAAGCATTCGATTATCTGCTGATCATCGTCAAGTACTCACAAGTTGGTGATCATATCCGGCACGGAGGGCCTGAAAAGTAATTCAATAGAGCATTTATTATTAGTGGGCACCAGCCTGGCAACTAATGTGGCTAAAAAATCAGCGGCTGCATTTTTTATCCTTGGAATCGAAATAATGTTAAAGGCCTGAAAACTTTTAAGTAATTCCCATACCTCGTTTTGGTAAGCTTTCAAATGAGGGGAAACACAGTGTATTTGATTTTTTATTTGTTTCACAACTATTTCTGAGTCTCCGAAAACTTTTAAATTACAAACCTGTAACTCAATGGCCTTCTTGAGTCCCTGCAAAAGTGCCTCGTATTCAGCTGTATTGTTAGTACATTCAAACTCTAACCTACAGGACAAGAAGTATTTATTATTTTGTGGATCAATAAGGACGCAGCCGGCCCATGATCCTTCTAATGCTTTTGAGCCGTCAAAATATAAAGTCCAACAAACATTGTCTACTGAAAAAGAATCTATTCCTACAGCTAAATCTACTATTTTACAGTCAAGCTCATCAGCCTGAGAAAAACGAAGGAGATCAGGCTGGGTGTTAGGTGTGCTGCTAGCCTCTTCAGCTTGATAGTTCCCTGGTTCAAGTTCCAGAAAGTAGTTTCCCAATACAGATTCGACTTGTACATTTTCCCCATCTAATTGAGTGACATTGTACTTCATATGAGGCTCTCTCAGAACCTTGATCTGATTAGGACTCCCTTTGTATGGCAACCAAAGATGTGACCAATCTGTAGCGAAATACCCATTTAATTTGGCTGACCAATCTCTACTCAAGACCAAGCCGTACGCATCTGGTATGTTAGCCACTACAATGTTGATGACTTGGCACACTCTATTATCGGATGCCAGGCGGATTAGCACATCTTCCATCTCACCAACTACCTTGACATCGGTTCTATCCAACTGCACCACTTTCCACGTGGTTGGCTTGGGCTGCCCATTTATTTTCTTACAAACTGATATGGGCATGACATTAATCGACGCTCCTGAGTCTGCTAGACAATTGTGCACGTTATGGTTAAAGATTTCAAATGTCAAAAGGAAAGGCGGATGCTTAGTTTTAGAATT
>LPNX010524336.1:3136-39206 GCA_001517045.1 Pseudotsuga menziesii
CTCCTAACTCTTTCATACCAAAACAAGGATGCACATCACAACAACCATAAGGAAAACACAGCCACAGATGCTTCACTTTGTAACATAGAGAAAAATAGGATCTCCTACCAATCTGTAGTTCAGGTCTGTGGTTCAAGATAACGTTGCAACACATCAACCAATTTCTCAGCAAAGGGAAAAACTGTTGCAGAAATGCATAGCAATGCTCTGGTCAACCCAAAAACGCTATGTGACTCTTGCTAATTAAAAATGCATAAGCGTGAATGAACGAACGGTGTTGAAATGATAGAAATTATCCCCCACATTGAACGATGAGGAACAATAAAACATTCCCCCAGTTGAGGAAAGATGGACTTGCATACATCACATGCTTCCTTATGTTAGAAGCAATAATGCAACTTCCCAGACTGCAGACTTGTAGGTCTGCTCAGACACACAATCATACTTCCATGCCTTGCTCTTTCCAAGGCATTAACTCCTCAACCAACTTCTGGAAGAATTTAATGATTGAGGACATATGACAAAAAGGTCGGCAAGGGTTCATGGGTTTCCCCATTGACATCTGGTCTCACCCTATTAGCTCAGGATTTTGACTAACTCCCCTCTCTATTCCTTGTGAAATCATGCCCCCATCTCTTTCACGTTGCAGTCCCATAGCTAGCCATGGTATTTTATTAATTGCATAGTTACATGATATATAAAAATATATATTGTGCATGCCTAACAAAATAACCATAGGAATCAACCTTGATCACCTATACACAAATACCCAATCAATGGAAGGACCTTGGACTTGAGCTCCTCGCTATGATTCAAAATGCAATATATACATCATGTACAATTCAATACCATGGGTCAAAACCAAGGCACACATTCCCCTCCCCCTTGGGGTCAAAACTGGCCTATTACATTCCTCTCCCCCTTACAATAGCATTGTCCTTAGTGCTTCACAAAAATGAACAAAAACGTATGTGACAATCGCATGGCACCCTCCAGCTCCCATGTAGCCTCATCGGGACCGTGGTGCTTCCTCTGCACCTTTACCTATCCAATGGCACGATATGGAACTGTTTCTGGGTCTTGGAGAACCCTTCTCCTCAGCTTGGAACATTTCCCATGTCTTTGGAAACCAAAAATTCCTCAACAATATTTTCAAAATCATAGATGAATAAAATGCACATGTATATTGGCATAAAATCAACAAGTAGATGCCAAGCAAACCAAATACTTATTTGCATAAGTGTCTTCCTTTGGCTCCACAAGTATCCAAATTTTTCTTTAGACAACTATGGCACCCACAAGACCTTCCCCACCCAACATAAGGATGATACTTCTTCTCTTCTATGTAGTCCTTCGAGCATACCCACCCTTCCAATGCTCTCTAACCTATGCATTGAAAGGTAGCCAAGTTTTTTGCAAGCCTCAGATCACCTGTGAAAATATCTCTCAACCGAGATATGGAAGCTCTGCTCCAGATCCTAACATCTCCTCTAGGTGCTCACCAATATTAGGTGCTTCCTTTTCAGAAAACACAATGAATTAATCCACACATCATATTCATTCCTATAGGATTCACTCCTTAACAAGATTTTCAAAATCATAGCCGAATCATATGAACATGTGTAATTACAGAAAATCAACAAGGATTTTCCAAGTAATCGAATACTTATATGTATAACATCTCTCAACCAAGGTCTAGTAGCCCCACTTAAAAGCTTAACACCTCTTTGGGTGCTCAATGGAAGCTCTGCTCAAGGGCCTAACACCTCCTCTAGTGCTCACCAAGCTCAAGCACTTCCTTTCCGAACACCATAATACCTATGGGTTATTCTCTTCACGAAGCCCCCACTCTCATGACAGTCTCCTTACAGCGTGAATGTGTGTGGAAAGAAGTCTAACCTGATGTCTTACACCCTGGGCATCCCTAGTGATGCATACGAGTTCCTAGCTGGCCGGGGGAAGAATATATGTACCCAAGTACATCCTTCCAAGGAGCCATACATCCAAACACATCCTCCTAAGAAGCTATGTACCCAAGTACATCCTTCTGAGACGCTATGTACCCAAGTACATCCTTTCGAGGACTGTGTACCCCAAGTACATCCTTTTGAGGAGCTATGTATCCCAAACACATCCTTCTAAGAAGCTATGTACTCCAAGGGCATACTTTCATCATCTCTCCTACGTTACATACACGCATGCAGTTCACATGAGGTGTCATTGTAAAAATTTCAATCATATATTTTCAAATCTATTTCATGCATACATGATTTTCCAAATATCAAACAATCAATAACATTGATAGTCAAATAAAAATCTAAATCCACATTTATGCTTCCTACATAAAATCATTTTTTTTTTGCAACCATGAGTCCATCCTCATATTGTTTGTATTTTACAAGTGGGAGCACTTATCCCCTTACTTACACATGCTTCCCAAAACTTGGACATCCACATACAACATGTCATCTTGACACTATTTTAAATCAGTGAAACAATCAATAACAATCAACAACAAAAAATTGAAATATGAAATTTAAAATATGTTATGTTCAAAGGTTAGATTTTAGTCATGAGATCCTTCTCATAGCACATGGTATATTTATGCCTTTGTTTCATTGGGTACAACCATACTTCCTTGTTCAAGTCATTCTACCTACAGCCTTCAAGAAGTCCTAATATGATTGTACACACACACGAGGGTCATCCCCTCATGGAACTACAAGTTCATATGAAGGCCTCCTTAGCCTATACATATACTAAATTTTACCTGCAGAATATCCTTCAGTGAACCTCCTGTAATATCCTGCAAGTCCCATAAAAGATCTTACATCTGTCACCCTTCTTAGAGCAGGCCAAATCATAATGACCTCAATCTTTCCAGGGTCTACCGATATTCATTCATTTGAGATAAATGTGACCCAAATAATGAATTTTATCTTTATATAAGTCACATTTGCTCAACCTTGCATACAACTTATTCTCACTGAGCAATTTCAATGTTAGCCTCAAATGTTCTCTATGCTCTTCCTCATTCTTAGAATAAGTAAGAATGTCACTAAGGAAAGCAAGAACAAACTTGCCAAGGTACTTGCTGAAGACATTATCCATAAGGCACATGAATGTAGCTGGTGCATTTGTGAGACCAAATGGTACCACTACAACCTCATAAGGTCCATACCTTGTTCTGAAGGTTGTCTTATGAATATCTTCATCCTTGATCTTTACCTGATGGTAACCGGTCCTCAAGTCACCCCTAGAAATACCCTTGCTCCTCTCATTTGATAAAAAGGGTCATCAATCCTAGGCAAAGGATATTTGTTATTCTTAGTGACTTTGTTCAACTATCTGTAATCAATACACAACTAGGGCATACCATCTTTCTTTCTCATAAACAGAATTGGTGCTCCCCAAGGAGACACACCTAGCCTGATATACTTATTTCCCAACAACTCTTGCAGATGCATATTCATCTCTAGAAATTATGGTATGCTCATCCTGTATGGTGTCTTGGACACTGGTGTTGTTCCAGGCACAAGTTCAGTGGTAATGTCAATATCCCTCCTTAGAGGAAGTCCTGGAATCTCATTAGTAAAAGCATCCCTGAATTCCTGCAATACATGAAATCCCTCAAACTTAGGAGTTTCATTCTCTGTTGTCTCCCAAACATGGGCTGCATACAATCTAACACCTTTTCCATGGAACTTCTTCCAGTGCATTGCTGAATCCTACCTAATAGATATCACTTTTGGACTACCTCTTACAACCTTTAGTTTTCCTTCTTAATTCATGCATTCAAATGTCTTATTATAATAGTCAAGCTTCACTCTATGCAATTCTAACCAATCCATTCCAATGAGTATATCATAGGAACCAAGTGGTAGAACATTTAGATATGCATAAGTGAATAACCCATCCATATCCAATGGACATTTCTCTACCACCTCACTGACCTTCCTCTTGGTTCCAATGGTTAGTTGGACTAACCATGATTTTCTATGCTTTTATTTCTTCAAATTGCACATCTCCACAAGTCTACGGGTGATATAGCTATGAGTAGATCTAGGGTCAATCAAAACAGAAATAGACTGCTCAACAATCTTACCCTCAACTTCAACCACAGTTGAGTTATGACCTGCATGGTAGTCTTCTAACGCTGCATAAAATCTAGGAATGGTCCCTGCTTCATGACCCATAAACCTCAACTCCTTGGGTGTTGTGGACTTGACCTTCATTCCCATTTCGATGTAGATAGTACTTAATCAGATGGTCTCATCCACATGCCCAACATTTGAGTGGTTTACTTGGCTTGTATCCCATCATTCTGGTTGCCTTAATCACAGCTTGTGATGGTTTCCTTTGCTGATTTCAGGAGTGAGAAGGTTTGAAACATTTTACTTTGGCCAAGTTTCACATTCTTCTCGTGGGAATTTATCCTACTCCCCTCTATATTTGTTGTCGGATTCCCATAGTTTATCTACTTTTGGAGGTCTATAAAACTCTGTAGCATGGCTGCAGTCAACTAATTTTTCTCTACCAGAGCCTTGATCACCCTTTTATTTTCCTCTCTACAACTCTATAACTCCACCCTCGGGTTCCTTATGGTAGATGCATGAATTTTTCTCTCAGAATTTTAAAAAATCACTTACCAACTGCTCACTACAGGTATGAATGGTCAAGTCGTGGTATCACCTAGATCTATGGTCAAGGTTCATTTCACAAATAAAAGAACAAGAAGGATAAACAAGGCGTTGTGTTGCGAAATCGAAACTAAACTCCATGAAGGATATTTAAGATCAATGGATGAGGTTGATCCTTAAGCATATCAACGGTTGACAACGATTTCACTGGGTGAACTAGAGAGGATGAAGAAAACCTTGATGGGCATGATGCTTTATGAAATCCACCTTAATTTATTTGAGATCCACCATTGATCTAGATCCAACAGTTGGCAATCCATTTCACTAGATAAATAGCAAGTGCGTTAATAGAAGATGTTGGGCACAAAATCCTTTATGAAATTGAGATCACCGTCAATTTGAAGTCTTCTTCTTTATCAAGCATTGCCAAGGACATTTAGATGATTTAGCTAAGCTTAGCGGTTCTATTAAATAATACCATGTCCTGCTGCAGTTTTCTTTCTACAACCATTTAACCTGGCCCTTCTAGGCCCAATGTTGTAACCAACATCTTTGTTAACTGTTCAACTTGGCCCATTTAGGCCCTAGTGTTGCAACCATAGCTCTGATACCAATATGTAACGTCCCCATTCCCCATAATTCAGAATTATAAAAAAAAATTCTTCAAGAACTCTTGTTCTCCTTTAGAAACATGGGGCATGGACGTTAACACAATGTTATACCTCTTCAACTACCAGAAACACCATTTCCGCATTCGACCTGTTCTTTCCACACTTTGCCCTCCACACTTCCACTTTCCACCTTCTGCTTGTGGAGCTTAGAAATCAAAAACAACATGTGTGACAGAGATATTCGACCATTCTTCTATCTTCCACCTTCCTGCTGCTTCCTTCTGCCTTTCCGACCTCAAAACTTGTGAATCAAAACATTAACCTTCGATGTAAACGTTCAACCATTATTCTGCCTTCCGCACTCCCGCTTTCCACCTTCCGCTCAGAACTCAGGAATTGGAACTTTAACATTTGACATAAATGTTCAACCATTATTCCGCCTTCCGCACTACCACTTTCTTCCTTCCACTCGAAACTCAGGAATTAGAACTTGAACATTTGACAGAAGTGTTCCACCATTAATCCGCCTTTCGTACTTCCCCCTTCCACCTTCAGAATTTGGAAGTCAGAAACATAACCTTTCAACAAAATTACTTATCCATATTCCGCCTTCCTCCTTCAACCCTTCCACCTTCCACCTTCGAAACTCGAAAGTCAAAGAACTATCAAATAATGAGACCTCTATCCTCGTCTCCGCCTTCTGCATTCCACCTTTCCACCCTCTAGTGCAGAACTTGAGAATTAAAAAACTTAGCTTTCAACCTTATTCTTCCCTGTAATCTTGGCTTCCGCTTTCCAACCTTAGACTTCGGAAATCAGAAAGCTAACTTTTCCTCAGAACTTTTCCACTTATGCCCTTCGCCTTCCACAAGCAGTTCTCATGATGCAGAAAACTCATATTCTACCTTGTTTCACTTCCCTTTTCCTGTTTACACCTTTTTCTTTCCTTAAGCAGATTCTAAGGGGCAGAAATACTAAATCATAGGAATTTTGATCCTACCACATGGATTTTAGTCGCTAAGGACTTAAGCAAAATGCATTGCAAAAACACAAGGCATATATAGGAGTAAAATGTAGGAAAACATACACAAGTAAACCTCTACTTAACCATCAACAAGCATTCAACATGAACAACAATTCATAGACAAATACATGGCATAAGCAAGCATTCATCATATTCAGCATGTCCATTCATAAGCAAATACATTGCATAACCAAGAAGGACAAAGAATACTTATCTTGATGATAGAGTTGTCTTGCAACTAGCTATGTGGCTGCAACATTCCACCCAACCTACAATTGGGTTTCTCAGACTGCTACAGCAATGGAAAGGTATAATTGCTAAGCTAGTGAGCTCAACCACAGAGCTATGGACACCTACACAAGATATGGCTTGGCCTCCACAATTACAACACCACCCAACACA
This sequence comes from Pseudotsuga menziesii, assembly GCA_001517045.1. Classification (NCBI taxonomy): domain Eukaryota; kingdom Viridiplantae; phylum Streptophyta; class Pinopsida; order Pinales; family Pinaceae; genus Pseudotsuga; species Pseudotsuga menziesii. Next base: position 9,814 of record LPNX010524336.1, read on the forward strand.
AGGAATTATTCCCTCCACTGCTACACAGTTCCCTTAGGCCATACCTTCCCTTCCAGTGTTCTCCCGGGTGTGCATAAAGGATTTGTTAGCCCATCTTAATCTATTTGTGAGGTTCCTCTCTTCACTAGGTTTATCAGCCAATTCTAGGCCTCTTCCAATCCTAAGTATTTCAGACCAAAACAGGGATGCACATCACAATAACCACAAGGAAACACAACCACACGGGATTCACTCTGTAACATAGAAAGAAAGAAAAAAAGGGTCTCCTACCAATCTGTGGTTCAGGAAAACACTACAACACATCAAGCAATTTTTTAGCAAAGGGGAAAACACTTGCAGAAACGTGTAGCAACGCTCTTCTCAACCCAAAAACGATCTGCAACTCTAGTTGATGAACAATGCATAATTGTGAATGAACGAATGGTGTCATAATGATATAAATTATCCCCCACAATGAATGCCGAGGAACAACAAAACCTTCCCCCGGTTGAGGAAAGATAGACTGACACACATCACATGCTTCCTTGTATTGAAAGCAAGAATGCGGCTTCCCAAGCTGCATACTTGCAGGTCTACTTAGACATACAATCAGACTGCCATGCCTTGCTATGCCCAAGGAATTAACCACCTCAACCAACTTCTGGAAGAACTGAATGATTGAGGACATAAGACAAAAAGGTCACTAAGGGTTCATGGGTTTCCCCATTGACATCTTGTCTCACCCTATTGGCTCAGGAGTTTAACTAACTCCCCTCCCTATTCCTATTGAAATCATGCCCCCATCTCTTTCACGTTGCAGTGTCATAGCTAGTTGTGGTATTTTATTAATTGCATAGTTACATGATATATAAAAATATATACTGTGCATGACCAGCACAATAACCATAGGCATCAACCTTGATCACCTATACACAAACACCCAATCAATGGCAGGGCCTTGGCCTTGATCTCCTCACCATGATTCAAAATGCAATATATACATCATGTACAATTCAATTCCATGGGTAAAAACCGAGGCACACATTCCCCTCCCCCTTGGGGTCAAAACTGGGGTATTACATAAGGTGAGGAGTTTAGATGTATTTTCATGGAATGTTATTTTCCCTAGAAAAAATTGTATATCTGGTACTCATATAATTGAATCAAGATATAGTTTACAGATCCAAGTTAAAAATCCTATATAAAAAAAACTAGTCCACTTACCCATAAAACACAAAAAAACAAATCCAACATCCCCATCAATAACAAAACCTTCTTCCCAGCCAAAACAAAACTTTACCCAACCAAACATACACCCCATCTATACTACAACTATAATCTAAAACAAAATAAAAAAAAATAACCAACTATGCCTTCATGCAAGTTGTTACATAGTTAATATGCCTAAAAAGAAACCCTATGGACTAAAGAAGAAATAATATATTTATAAATAAAAAAATCTTACATCCTCTAAACCAAGTGTTTTTTTGTATAACTTATCTGCAACAGAGTTAATTTCTTTGAAAATATTGTGAAAGTGAATATCCTGAAATTTTTTCTGTAGCTACCTAAATTTCCTCTCGCATCCACCAAGATTGAGCATAAAAAGAGAAGCTCTCTTAGAAATCCATTCAATGATTGGCCTTAGTCCCATGCCACCTACAATCGAACTAAATTCTGAATAGATACAAATTTTAAAAGAACCCAAAGAGCCATAAGTTCTACTCTTGTATTGGTTCCACAACCCCCTTCCATCTCGAGCCAAAAAAAGTGAGACTCATTCAACTTCAAAACCACTCTAATGCCAAATCTGCATGTTATATCCTAATGGGCCCCATCAATATTGTTATAGATGATTTTACCACACATGGTAAATCACACTTTTATGGCCTTCCATGTCCCTATGCAGACTCCTTAGACCCCATGGACCATTTTTATTCCTTTGATGTTTCCTAGATCATCGCTAAAAACATGCCAAAATTGTCATACGTGACTTTTAAACCCTTTCTCGCATATATTCGCGGGTTTGACCCCTAAAACTGCGTACATCAAGATGTGTGCAAAAGGCCAAATTATTTTGGAGTTTTCCTTGATGTGGATCCGACTCACTTGTCTCCTAGCCTTCCCTATGCCTTCAGATCGCTCGGATTCGACCTTTCATTACCCCATTGATGAGCTATATAAGGATCCCTTTGGATACATTGAAGGCATATGAGGAATTGAGAGCAAGAGAACTATAGTCCATTGTTTTCGAAACTTGGGCTTGAGTCTGCATCCCCTTTGTCCCTTGGAGCACTTTTGTGTTCTTCCCAAGCTTACCTTTTGCTTATGAGCTTGTTATCGAGAGATGGAGGATTGAAGTGGTGGAGGCTCAAGTGGGGGACTCGATTTCTCTGAATCGCAGACGTGCCAATAGAGGTTGTATTCATTGTAATCTCTGATTTTATATCAATATAAATATCTTTCCCTGTCCAATAATGTGTGTTTGAATGAATATTTTATCCATGGATAATTTCAAATGCTTATATGTTATTGATTATATATGCTAGAGTAGAGCTAACACAATTATATATAGTATGCTTGTCTTGTTTATTGAATGTTGAGGAAGCAATTCATCAACTCAAGCTGAAGTTGGAAAGCTCAATGGGGATCTACACCAACCGTCCGGAATAAGGTACGAATCGAGATCCTTTAGTGTTAGTTGATTGGTTTCTCTTGCATATAGGAAGGGATTGATTTCTGGAGTTAAGCTGTCTATTGTGATACCCCAAGCCATAGGAATTTCTCTCTGTAACAAAATTGGCGACTCCACTGGGGAGTTCCTAGTAGTTGTCCTTTGGCGGTTTTTATCGGCATTCAATGTTCTTGAATTGCTCTTATTTCTTTGTTTCTGTGTCGGGTATGGGGGCATGTTTACCTAGTAGTTAATGAATTGGTGTGAATTTTGTCTCAGTTCATCTATTTTCCTTTATTTTTATACATTTCTCTTCCTGTACATGAGTTTTTTACTCACAGTTGCGTATACACGCGGCTAGAACTGATATATCCGCGTACATACGCAAGTTTACTGCAAATAGTCACATATGCCCTTAGTTTTTCCTTCTAGAGGAATATTGATTGTTGGTGGGTGAATTTTGATGATTTCTAAGTCTCCTTTGATACTACTAGAGTCTGTATACACCTCTGTTTCTGACCAGAGACTTTTTTTTTTAGGGTAAATTTTTTTTTTAAGAAGGTTCTTGTCATTGCATTTTTTATTTTTTGTTTTGGGATTAGTGCATTAGATTTCTTTTACCTTAGTACTATGTGTGAGGGTTGTTTTATGGTGCTTGCCGATTTTGGGGGTAGTAGAATCATTATTTTGCTTTAGCATCTCATTTTTATTCAAAAAATCCAAAATATTTTCTTTTTTGCATCATTATGCATTGCACTTTGCATTTTGCATGGTACTTGCACTAAATTTCCTTAGAGTATTAGTCAGGACTTCATATAGGAATGATTGCATTTGTCATTTGAAGAAAAAAATTGCATTTCAAGTAGTAGCATGCCCTGTTTTTCATTCGACACAATGCATTTGCATTGATTGTTAGGTGTGCATTTTACTTCATGTTGCGCCATAACACCATTGGTTGCACGGTCATCTACCTCTTTTGAGTAATAAATCCAAATAAAATCAATGCTTAATTAAAATGGATTACACTATTTTTCTTGATAGGGTACACCAACAAGATTAGGTTTTAGGGTCTTGGAATAGTTCATTGTGAGTAAATTCTCCAAGACCACTAAATAACAACATGTATGTGTCTGTCTAGGTGAGAGTGTGAAATTCCTTGGTATAATTAGTGTTTCTCAGGATCCTCCTCTCAAAAGGGAGTTAAGCACGAGGTAGTGTGAGCGGTTATTGATTGGGATGACCCCTAGTCATAGCTGAGTAGCACCGAAGATATTTCCAGGATTGTATTCGTATCTGGGGGCTCTTTCGAGAGTTTTGGGCCTTGCTTCCCTGCTCATACGGTCAACCCCGCCTGTGACTGTCCGCCTGAGCATTGATTATATTGAGGTCACCTTAGTTTCCTTAACTAGGTTATCGAAGGGGTACTTTGTAGGGGTTATTCTACAGGTGTCCCGGCTAGGTTGGGGTCGGACAGCACAGTCGCTTTATGTGTTGAAGTTGAGGGCCGCAATAATTGGCTATGAACCTTCGCTTATTGTGTATGGGAGTCTATTGCCTCTCCTAAGCGAGACATACCTACTTAATTCGGGAGCTGACATATCCTGCCCTTGTTTTCTTGTGGTTGGATTTAGATTTTATTGGTGTATGCTCTGTGCATGTTAGCTTGCCTAGGGTTTGCATAATTTAGAGAGTATTTTTAATTTTTTGAGTCGTTGTGGATACGGGTGAGGATCCTTGCCATTCTCGTCGTTTCACAGGACTTCCACCTTCTACATCTCATCCTCCTTTGGGAGAGAGAAGCAGATGATCCAGATGGACTCATACCCACATTGATTCACACACGATGGGAGATCACGAAGATGGTATTCCTGAGTTGTCTTCTCCATTTCGCATGGACGACGGAGATTTTACTCCTTCATTTGATCCTTCACTGGATGCGGTTGTACATTTTGAGTTTGATCCTTCACATGAAAGACATACTCACTCTAGCTATGATCCCTCATTCACAGGTCACCGGTATGGGATGCTAGGCGACGAGACTCACCATGAACCTGCAAGCACTAGTTATGTTAGTTATGGCATGTTTGGTAACCCTATACACAATATGACATTTTTTGTCGAAATGGAATTTGATCCTAACACTATGCCTGGGGGCTTTCCCATTTCTTTCCACGCAGAGAGATTCGGGAGCACGAGTCATATTACACCCTCCATCCCGACGGTGGAGGCCACATCTCACATTCGTCCTAGACCTAGTTTTAGTAATCCTATTCGGATACCAGAACCAACATGAGTGACCGTTGGGAATACCACGTACATATTTTCACATGTCCCTTCATCCTCTATTCCTTGTTCTTCGAATGCTTTTCCTCCCCCTCATTCACGTGGTCCTTTAGGACGGAACGTTGCTATGAGTCATGTCCGTACTACTGCTACTCGCCCAATCGTGTCTTACACTCAAGTACCTCATGTTGTGTCGAGAGGTTGTATCCCTACTTCTGGAGGTCATGTTATTACTTCAGGGGTGTATATTCCTACTTACGAAGTGTCTCATGGGACATCTCATGGGATGTCTTATGGACCTTATTATAGACCATAGTATGCATAGAATTATTCACCTTATGGGTACGGGTATCAACAACCTGCTTACTCTCCGAATTATGGCTTTGTAGCTCCACATAGTCAAGGTACACCACATTATGGTGCTTTCATGCCACCCTATATGGGTCAAACGAGAGGAGGCTACTATGGCCATGGCCATGGTGGTTATGGTAATCAGTCCTATATGAATCAAAATTATCAGGGAGTGCCTCTTAGACCTGCTCAACTTAGGCTCCCTTTCCTCGCAACGTTAAATTTGCTTGACTTGTCGAGACTAACAAACGATTCAGTATCTTATGACCCGGCTTGGCCGGCTGTCCCTAATAAGCTTCCCTTGGACATTCCCAAGTTCGAGGGAAAACTAGGAGAATATCTGAGTGAAAATGTTACTACATTTCACCTATGGTGCTCTTCTAATTCCTCACATGAAAATTCAATCCGTTTAAGGCTATTTCAATGCACCCTCACCGGGCCTGCCATGAAATGGTACACAGAGCTACCTAGGGGGGCATTCACTTTGTTCGATGACCTAGCTATGACTTTCTCAACCACTTCCAGCTACCAGTGTGTTACGACGTTGCTACTGAACTCTTGTCGACATTCTGGCAAGATAAAGCCACGCATATCTTGGACCATATCCAAGAGTGGCATAAACGGATGAGATTGATTAAAGCCTTCATACCGCAAGAGTTTCTCCTCGAGTGGTTCCTCAAATTGTTACTACCTTATATAGTGAAGGATGTTTCTACATCTGGAGTTCAGAACGAGGAACAAGCCATTTTTAGGGCACGGGAATTGGACTTGATTTATGCTCAATCCTGTTTGTTATATGAGATCATTCCTAATGCTCCGCGTTCTAGTTTCGACCCTAAGGTCAAACTTGGACCACATGTCAATGGCATTGTTAGTTGTACGAGTACCAAACCTGTGGATTCGGTTGTGAAAAAGGTTAGTCAATTATCTATCAACCAATCTGCCTCAGGACAAGCCTTGGCTTCATCTCAACCCACCCAAATGGTGAGTGTGCTTGTGGTACAATCGTCAGACCAGAAGGGTAACCAGCAACTCGGAAGGAATAAAAAAAGGGTAAAAATAATCGTAAGAGTGGGAATAGGAATGAAAATGCCAACTCTAATGACAAGAACACCCAAAATCCTAGGGGGGACAAGCAACCTAAATGTAAGGTTAAGTATCCTTGCAATTTATGTAAGGATGATCACCTCACTCACTTGTGCCCTCGAATAGAAGAAGCCTCAAGATTCATAGCGCAGGGCCCAGCTGTGCTAACCAACCCTTTACCTCATAATCAAAACATGAACTTGAGGACCCATGATCAGTCTGGTGAGGATCAAGATCCACCGGAGGCTTGCAGTGGTCATGGTTGCATCAATATGGCGTGTGCTACTAAGGTTGTGACTCGTGCGAAGGACTATGGTTTGTCACAACCAGACCTTGGAAAGGAACTTGCTCCACCCGAGAGGCCATTGCGTATTGAAAAACCTGTGGATAAACCTGAAATCGCTCCTCGCATTCCTAAGGGAGTCCTTAAGTGTTCGGGACACAATCCTAATGCCCGCGCCACCCAGAACTATTCTGTTGTCAAGGATTTGGGTCACACTCCTTGTGCGATGTCTGCACTCGAAGTACTTCAGAGTTTTCCTTCACAAAGGAAATCTTTGCTTTCTACTCTTGGTGTTCATGATGATAATTCTTCCTCTATCATCAAATTTGAAACTGTGGGACTTCAGCCTCGCTTGCCTTACTATGTGTCTCTCTTGATTCACATAGAATGTCTTAACATGGCCATCAAATGCACTGTGATTGACAAAGGCGTTGATGCTTCCATAATGTCTTTGGCATGTTGGAAGGGTTTGGGTTCCCCTGAGTTATCTAAATTTGCTACCATGTTGACTGCTTTTGATGGTAGATTGTTTCGACCGCACGGCATTCTTCCTTCTCTTAAAATCCGTTTGGGAGGGAAGACCGTTGCGGTAGAGGTTGAGGTGGTTGATGCACCCCTTGACTATAATTTTTTGCTGGGAAGGAATTAGATGTACAGTATGCAAGCCGTAGCTTCTTCTCTATTTCGAGTGGTATGCTTTCTGTTTAATGGGAAGATAGTTATGATTGATCAAACGTCATTCAAGAATCCACCTGTTACCGCATCTTCAGGAGCTTCTATCCCTATTGTCCAGCATTCTCAGCCGGCAACTGGGAGTGTGGGTGTTGGCATGTATCCATCCCTCATGGGAATCTTTAGTTGTGATGCACCCATCCTTATCATAGGATGTAGTTCCGGTGAGGCTTCGTCGTCTGTAAGATCGGTGTCTTTTCACACAAATCATATGGAGGACCCTTGAATTATTCCTACACCGAATCCTTCATGTGAGATCATCGAAACGGACATGTCGTTTCCTGCAACTATGATAGCATATCAAGCTAATATTGGATCTATTGCAGAGCCTAGTTCTTCCTCTTCGCAGACAGAGGAGGAGGACCCTTATGTACTGCCTGCATGGGCGGTGCAGTCTTCTCACACACATGACTGCCTTGATAGTGTTTTTCCTTCAGATGAGGCTATTATTGAGGCTGTGTCTGGGGTTGAGCCACCTTGGGAAGAGTTGCATCATAGATCTTATTTTCTTCCTAAGCTTGATCGTTTGGAGTGTGACGACTATAGGGAGATTCTTAGTGAGAGAATTGGTAGTTCCATGGCTTCATTCAGCTCTCCTGGTCCGATGGCTGATGGAAATATGGAAAATATATCTCCTACCATTCCTATAAATATCTCTCATGATCCTAGAAAGGTTGAGAATGTCTATATTGGGGCAGAATGTTCCCATGCTGAGATTCAAGAGTATACCGAGTTGTTCAAAGAATTTTATGATGTATTAGCTTGGCCATACGAGAAAATGCCAGGTATCGACCCTCGCATTGTTGAGCATGAGATTAAAAATTATCCTAATGCTAAGCCTATTCGACAACGCTTGCATGCGGTGAATCCTAGGAAAGCACCCGCGATTAAGGCAGAGATAGAAAAACTGTTGAATGTCGGTTTTATCTATCCCATTCCCTTGATGGAGTGGGTTTCAAACCCTGTTCCAGTTGATAAGAAGCAAGGAACGATCCACATATGCACTGATTTCCGTGACTTGAATTGTGCCTGTCCTAAAGATAATCTTCCCACACCATTTATAGATTAGATTTTGGATGAGTGTGCGGGAAGCGAGGTATTTTGTTTTATGGACGGCTTTTCTGGATATAATCAGATATAGATTAATACCGAGGACCAACATATGACTGCTTTCATTTGTCCTTGGGGTACCTTTGCATATCGAAAGATGCCCTTCGGCCTTAAAAACGTCGGAGCCACTTTTCAGTGGGCTATGACCTTAATCTTCCATGATCTCAAATCGATTATTGAAGTCTTTTTGGATGACCTTGCTGCTCATTCTCACATGAGAATGCGTCATTCTTACCATTTGAGATTAGTGTTCGAAAGGTGCCGCCATTATTTGGTAAGGTTAAATCCTCACAAGTGCATATTTTGTATGAAGTCTAGTCGCTTATTAGGTTTCATTGTCTCCAAGCAGGGTATAAGAGTCGACCCCTTAAAGGTTGAGGCAATATTTCAATTGTCTCCCCCGAAAAACATTAGACATCTTCAATGTTTGCAAGGCATGGAAAACTTCTTATAGATATTTGTCATGAATTTTTCCAACTTGACTAGAGGCTTTATGCGTCTTTTGAAGAAGGACACTACCTTTTGTTGGGATGAGCGAGCCCAGTATTCCTTTGATGCACTTAAGCGAGCCCTAGCATCGGCCCCGGTGATTAGTCCACCCGACTATAGCCGTGACTTTTTACTTTATGTGGCCACATCTATGGAGACGATTGGTATGGTTTTGGTTCAAGAGGATGAGGGGATCCAAGAGCATGTCATATATTATTTGAGCCAAAACCTTATAGGTGTGGAGATCCATTATTCCCATGTGGAGAAGATTTCCCTAGCTACCATTCATGTGGTTCAAAGATTGAGACACTATATTCTCCTTCGCCATACCTTGGTGGTTTCCCATGTCAATCTGTTTCAGTTTGTCCTCACTAGAAGGATGATAGGGGGAAAGTATAATAAGTGGATTGTCATCCTACAAGAATTCGATCTCGAGTTTGTCTCGGCAAAATCGAAAAAATCGTTGATTATTGCAGAGCTTATATCTGATTTCCTGAGCAAGGAGGAGGAGGAAACTTGTGAAGATATGTTTGTCGATGAGCACATCTTCTTGATCTCAACTTTGGATCCATGGTATGGGGACATTATCATATATTTACAAACGTTGAAGATACCTACTCACCTTCCACGGGATGAACGACGATGATTACGTCACGTTTCTAATAATTACCTCATAGTGGATAACACATTGTACTGTCGTGGGGTAGATTCCATTTTACGTCACTGTTTAACTCATGAGGAGGCTAAGCTTGTGCTGAATGATTGCCATGGAGGGGCATGTTGTGGTCATTTATCTAGGCTTTTTATAGCCCAAAGAATCTTGAGATTGGGTTATTTCTGGCCATCGATCTTTAAATATTGTGTTAATGTGGTCAAGAAGTGCCACCCTTGCCAGGTGTTTGCACATAATATGCACTCGCGTCCTTCCCCGTTACATCCCATTATCACCGTCGGTCCCTTCACTAAGTGGGGGCTTTATTTCATGCATTGCAACCCAGCTTCGACTGGGGGGCATCATCATATTATCGTGGTTGTTGACTACTTCATGAAATGGTCTTAAGCTATGCCTACAGTTAAATCCGACGGTGAGACAGCCACACACTTCGTATTCAACCAGATTATTACTCGGTTCGGTATTCCGAAAGAGCTTGTCACTGACCATGGTAGGCACTTTTAGAATCATATGATGGAAGAGTTGGCATCGAAGTTAGGGTATAAGCAGGAGCATTCTTCTTCTTATTACCCTCAAGCGAATGGACAAGTTGAAGCAGTGAACAAATCACTCAAGTCTATTCTCCAACGAATCGTCGCACAAAGCAAGACCAATTGGCATATTATGTTATATCCTGCTTTGTGGGATTATAGGACCACGATTAAGACTGCCACCGGTTTTTATCCATATCAACTTGTACATGGAGTGGAGTCTGTATTACTGGTTGAGTGCAAGATCCCTTCTTTGAAGCTAGCCATAGAGCTCTTACCGGACACTTCTCCGTTGGAGGAACGTTTGGTCCATTTAGAACAGCTTGATGAGCAGCGTCGAGATGCTTTAATGGCTTTAGAAGTGAATAAGCATTGCGTTAAGGTCTAGTATGATAAATCTGTCCATCATCCAAGGAGGTTTAGTGAAGGAGATTTCATCCTTTTGTGGGATCAAGCTAAAGAACCCTTGGGGGCAAGCAAATTCAACCCTATGTGGCATGGTCCTTACGTGGTTAAACGTGTGTTAGAGAAGGGCATTCATGAGCTAGTAGATTACGAGGGGACAGCCTTGGCAGAGCCTAGAAATGGGCTTTATATTAAAAATTACTATACATGATTTTCAGCCAAGGCTGGCCATTGTATATTATTGTACAGCAATTTGCATAGTTAGGTCTTTCTTATGGTGATCGATTTTGTTGATTAGCTTTTGTTTCTTATGGTAGATGTCAATGGAGTCTTCCATCTATATAAGATTCATGGATGGTGCAAGCTGTCACACTCAACACTCAGCCTCTGCTGCTTGGGTGATTTATACTCCTACGGGTCAGGTATTATCTTCAGGAGGAGTATGTTTATGGCCCTCTTCAAACAATGTTGTTGAATATAGTGCCGTTATCGAGCTTTTACGAGATGCCATTTCACATGGTGTTCTCTCTCTTGAGGTACGTCTTGATTCAGAGTTAGTAGTGTCACAGCTTAATGGCTTGTATCATGTTAGAGATTCAACATTATTACGAAGATTATTATGTGTGAGATTGTTAGAATGACAATTTGACAACATAACATACATACATGTTCCAAGAATTAATAATCAAGTTGCTGACTCATATGCTAACTACGTGTTACATTGGCATTTGTTTCACAGACAATAAGCTCATCACAAACATAAATTTTTACACATGTAAATAAATAAACCGATCATCATAAAAAAAATTCATTAAAACATCCAAAATGTGATAATACATAGTGTCATAATACAAAAATGGGGCTCTTGAGCCACCAAAATATAAATACACGGTAGTACAAAATGTATCACTCCTAGGTATCTAAGCCTTGGAAGGAGGAGGGGGTTTCTGATCATGGAATGTCACCATGACTCTATCCATCCATCTGAAGAACTACACCCATGCTCATGGCACACCCACCACCTGACGCTGCATGGCCTCAGGCAGGTCCTCAACTTGCGCCATGGGTACCCTGTGTGTCAGCCGCACGAAGTTGGTATGAATGCTTTGGAGCGTCCGCTCCACATCCACACCCGTAATGTCATCTCCTCTTCCCCTCCATATATGATGAGGGAAGCCTTCAGGCCATCGTGGTCCTACATCTGCATACACATGATAGGATGTCACTATATGTTGTCACGCAAAAACATGTCTTTTTTATTCCATATATCAAAAAAAAAACACAAAAAATTAAATAACTCAAAAAATATTAAAAAGAGGGTTGGGATTCATTACCAATGTCACCGTATGCCGATCCTGGTGGTAATGGCATGTCGGGGTCTCCCCGGAAATGTATCCCCGCATAGGGGTAATCATCGATGGCAACTATCTGTTGTCGCCACCATGGAAAGAAATCAGCTGGATAGGGGTTAGACACCCTACCTCCACCCAGTCTGCACATCACATCCACCCAACGTTGTTGGGCCGGATCTCGAACCCCGTGAAGAGGAACATCAACTCTAGGGCTCAATCCCGGAACACGCTCGAATAAAAACATGCTCAGTATGCTACTGAAACCGAAGTTTTGTAATCTGCCCATCTTGCACTCACTGAGTTGGTGTTTCATGTTTCCCAGTAGTGTAGTGCTCCAATCATACACAGTGGGTCTCATGCACTCCACTGCATAGAACATCAAAGGCCGCGAGGCCTGGTGGAGTGAAGCTAGCCCTGCTATCCTGCCCAGTGTCAATAGTATGGCCTTTAGGCCTAGCACCTGTATGGAGTTAGCTGGGATCTGACTCCCAACCTTCTCCGTGTCCAGATAACAATACATGGCTATGTACTCATCGATGGTGAGGCCACCTCTGGGCCCACGAGACCCTAAGTTCACCACTTCCCCCCGTCGAGAAAGTCCATTAATAAAGTATATGTCATCCACTTCTATGGTGAGGGACATCCCATCAATCTGGAAAGACTCTGATTCTAGGTCCTAGTAGTCTACTAGCATCTGCAGCAGTCTTGGTTTGGCCCTTAAGCCACCAAAACTTGTAGAGCCTACATGCACGAAGAGCCTGTTGTGCCATTAGATCACCACAAACTGCTTCTTCTACATCCTCTTGCTCACGTTCTATCCATTCTAGAACCATCCTACACATTAAATTCAAGTTTGATTCATTAGAACACTTAAAAAACCTTGAACGTGGCCTCATATGCAACTTTTTACTAAACAGTCGCATATGTACGGAACTTTGAGGGCATTTTCCGCGTATATCCAGCCCTATACGTAGAAAAACCCTCGATTTCTGTGTGGGCCGTAGCGTGCACTTTAAAATGGCCTAAAATCTTGATTTGACCATGGAAAATTATAAAATTTACATGAAAATGAAAGAGCAGGGCATGGGTATTTACCTGGAAAAAATGGTTGTGGATTCCGCCAACTGGATCTTCCAGAATTTGCTGTTGAAGTTCTGAGCTCAATTGGGTAAAAATTTCAAATGTTATATAATGTTTTGAATTTTTTACTATTTATAGAAATTTTTCAAATTTTTGAAAATTTTTACCCCCTTTTCTATAGTTTGGATCATTTTTAATCCTTTTAGACCGTTTTTTTACTAATATATGATGTAGGAGACCGTTTTGAGCATCGTTTCGACCGTTGGGTTGACCCGTTCGTGTCAATTTCAGGTATCATGTCTAAACTAGCATATAGGTTAGGTTTCACCACCATTTGCATTTTGCATGACCTTATGACTGTTTCATCATAACCATAGGTACAAACCCATTCTATCTTGTCACGGAACCTTCTTGTTGCTTTAGAAGTGGCATGATTTGAATGGTAGAGCTTGACCTTACATGGGTACCCCAGTTAGCACCTTATCTGCATTTGGTGTCCATGCCGACAGTTTTTCCCTTTAGGGTGTGGGAGTCCATTGTATAGTATTGCCATGACATTTCGAAAGAGCCTCATACTCCTCTTGATCTTTTGCTAGCCTATTTTCCTCGGACTCCCCTATGTCAAGTTGTAATTGCATTATCATGAGCTTTGCCTACCTCATTGAGCCTTATGCTGGCTTCCCTGACTTTGAGTATTAGACATATAGCCTGAGCTTGACTCGTGTCTCGCCACGCAGAGCCATTTTATATATATCCTTTGTAGCTTGATTCCCTATTTTTACTGGGAGGGTACTTTCCCTCGAGTGTCACTATCCTACACATGTGTCCTTGCATTGAGCATAGGTATGTTCCACTGCTTGGAACTAGTTTGTTTTCCCATTTGACACTCGTCTCCTCCTAGTCTGTAACTTTAAAGCAATTTTATTCTTTTTCACAAGGAAAGATGTTATCTTTGGTAGCAGTCGAGTCGTGTCGCCTTCGAACATAGCACTGTATATCACATCCATTGGTTGGGTTAATAGTTTGACTTTAGGGGCTATACTCATTTATCTAATTTTATCCCCACTGACTAGTTAAGCTTCCAGTCCCTATGGAGCCTCTGTCGATGCCTCCTGTATCATAGAGATGTCCCAGTTTTGCATATCGAGTTTATGCTGCCTACATTCAGTCACCATTTTTCGTTATGCTCTTGTTCAAAGGAAGTTTAAACCTGAGTCAGCCATTCCTTAATTATCTTGACTTTGCATGTTGGCCATTACCGGTACAGTTACTAGTTCATGCACTTTATGATCGATTCCTTCCACATTATACAACTTTGTTGAGTACCTCGTGTTGGATGATGAGGGATGCCTTAATTCCCTCCTTCCAGTGGATTTCATCCCATCGACTTCAGATCATTGATTTTGGGATAGGAATCTAGAGTCATCTTTGAGTGCCTTGAGACTTGCAGTCATCATTGGCAGGTTCTCTCGCCATCGACAATTATTTGGGAATACATCAATGTCCCTTGATCGATGGATTCTCTCAAGTGTTGGACCTCAACACATTTATTCACACTTGTTATTTTTCACTCTAGTACCTTGTTTCCAATTTTCATTATTGGTGGGTGATCTCGCGTCTGTTAACGGTATACATCAATGACTGGTAATCAGACGATGGACTACTATGTTCGACCTCAACACCTCTATTCACATAGTAGGACATGTACTCGTAGTGGTGTGTGTAGAAGACCTTCCATATTGGTGGCATCTCATATATGCTACCTCCTTGATCGTGCCAATGTTCACGAGATTTCAGCTCTTGTGACTTCATTCCAGTATATGTCAGACATTTCCAGCCATTGTGGAGATCTTGATCCATTATATATCTTCATCATGGAGATTCTGATCTATGTATATTGTACGTGGCGATGACCACATATGTCATATTGTATCATGCCTATTCATGGCCATTGTACTCTTATGCATCCGGGACTGCTATATGTATTTGCAGTTATATGCAAAGTTGTATCATTGCATAGTGCTAATTGGGTGGCTGGTTCTTCCACTGGGATCTTCATCACTTCATTTTTGGGATGGACTTATAATGTATTTCGGCCATCGTATGACCCCTCCGACCTCACACATTAGGGGGCATCTGTTATAGCTGATTTTACCACACATGGTAAATCACACTTTTATGGCCTTCCCTATCCCTATGCAGACCCCTTAGACCCCATGGACCATTTTTGTTCCTTTGATGTTTCCTAGACCATCGCTAAAAACATGCAAAAATTGCCATACGCAACTTTTAAACCCTTTCTTGTGTATATACGCGGGTTTGACCCCTAAAACCGCGTACATCGGGATGTGTACAAAAGGCTAAATTATTTTGGAGTTTTCCTTGATGTGGATCCGACTCACTTGTCTCCTAGCCTTCCCTATGCCTTGAGATTGCTCGGATTCGACCTTTCATTACCCCATTGATGAGCTATATAAGGAACCCTTTGGATACATTGAAGGCATATGAGGAATTGAGAGCAAGAGAACTATGGTCCATTGTTGCTGGAACTTGTGCTTGAGTTTGCATCCCCTTTGTCCCTTGGAGCACTTTTGTGTTCTTTCCAAGCTTACCTTTTGCTTATGAGCTTGCTATCGAGAGATGGAGAATTAAAGTGGTGGAGGCCCAAGTGGGGGGCTCAGTTTCTCCGATTTGTAGACGTGCCGACAGAGGTTGTATTCATTGTAATCTCTGATTTTATATCAATAGAAATATCTTTCCCTGTCCAATAATGTGTTTTTGAATGAATATTTTATCCATGGATAATTTCAAATGCTTATATGTTATTTATTATATATGCTAGAGTACAGCTAACACAATTATATATAGTATGCTTGTCTTGTTTATTGAATGTTGAGGAAGCAATTCATCAATTCAAGCTGAAGTTGGAAAGCTCAACAGGGATCTACACCAACCATTCGGAATAAGGTACGAATCGAGATCCTTTAGTGTTAGTTGTTTGGTTTCTCTTGCATATAGGAAGGGATTGATTTCTAGAGTTAAGCTGTCTGTTGTGGTACCCCAAGCCATAGGAATTTCTCTTCATAACAAATATCCAACAAGTTCACTTACATTAAAAACTGGTTTTGTTACCTGCCTTATTTTTGTGCCCCCTTTTCCATGATGACCTTTAGGAAGGAAACCCCTAATTTTTTGAATAGCCAAGCTTATATTTGGCTTCAAACATTCAAACAACTATTTGTTCCTACATAATCAAATATCCTAGCAGAAATAGCTTGGGAATTCTTTAAATACCTCATTGAATTCAATATCGACCCATTTTTCCAAACTCCAAACTAACGACACAAAATTCCATGGTCCCTTAAAATTTAGAAATTATGTAAGGTCCATCCATACACATTTTACAAAGGGACATTGAATAAACAAATGATTTACACTCTCTTCTGCACTTAAGCACAATACACAAACATTAGGACCAATTCCTCCTCTTTTTCAGGTAGTTATCCCATGTAAGCACTTTATTAGCTAATTCCAACCACATGAGCAAACTAATATTAAAATAAACTTTCAATTGCCAGATAACCCTATACCACCATACTCCT
The DNA here is from genome assembly GCA_001517045.1 of Pseudotsuga menziesii. Taxonomy (NCBI): domain Eukaryota; kingdom Viridiplantae; phylum Streptophyta; class Pinopsida; order Pinales; family Pinaceae; genus Pseudotsuga; species Pseudotsuga menziesii. The sequence goes on from LPNX010524336.1 coordinate 26,443, forward strand.
TATTCCATTGAATTAGACAAATAAATAGACTAGTAAGCTAGTTTAGTAGTTACCTGACCACTGGCATTGTTCTAGGACCAAACATGGGCATCCTCCACCTAATTGAGACTAATGTCAGAGTGCTTCAAGGCTTGCACATATTCATCCCATTCATTCACCAGAGTACCTTCCAAGCCTAAATATTCATTGTTTTCCCACATATGACCACCTTTTGTGTTCCTTTCCATTAAGGATACTTGGTCCAAAGCACTAACACCTTTAGACCTTAGTTATTTAAACAAAGGAAAAGACAAACTATACCCAACAGGCCCACCAATCCAAGGATTTAGTCCCACCTTCATCCTCTTCCCGTCACTTATCCTCCATGCCAACCACCTTACTACAATAAGAAAATCTTTGACTAAACCTACCCAGAAGTTAGAAATATTTTTAATTCTTTAGGCTCCACTCTCACCCATTCTTCAACATATTTCCCTTTAAGATACTTATCTTTTACTAGGAAAATCCACAACTTGTAACTAGTTAAACTTCTCCATAATATTTTAGCAGCAAGAGATTGACTATTTAATTAAAAATATTCTTTAAACCACATTCTCCTTCAATCTTAGTCCAAGCGTGGTCCAAGCCAATCTTTCCTACTTTACCTGGTGAACCCCCTCCTCTTTCTTACCAATCCAAAGAAATTTAAAATTTTTATGCCTTATATTTTCTAAAATGAATTTAGGAACTTGAGCCATCGACAACTAGTAAAATGTAATACTTTCAAAGACAGATTTCACAAGAATTAATTTTCCCCCAAAGACAACCTCCTGAAACACCAGTTTACAATACTTTTTTCCACCTTCTTGAGAAACAACATCCAATCCCCCTTCCTATAATCATTAGGATTCAAAAAGTACCCTAAATATTTAAATCCCTAACCCATATTGATCCATGGGTAAGGAAAGGAAACACTAATATGAGCACAAACCTCATCACCGAGTCCATTGTTCAATAACATTGTCTTCTCAGAACTAATTAACATGGCCGAAGCTGAACATATGATGTTTAGTATACCATGATACTCCTACCACTCTTGTGCAGAAACACTCCCAAAAATCAAAAAATCATCAATAAATAAAGAGTGTGAGATCACATGGTTTTCAAAAACTTTGACCCATGATATCTTCCCTTCAATTCTAGTTTTAGATATTATCAGGCTTAAGCTTTAAACCACCAATAAGATGAGAAAATTTGACAGGGGGAAACCTTGCCTTAAACCCTTGTAACTTTTGAAGTAGTCAGTAGAGGTCCGATTCATAAGAAATGCATAGTTTACCGAAGTAATACAATCCATAATCCAGTTTGTGATTTCAAGGATTAATCCAATATGAAGGAGAACTAACCTAAAAAACACCCAATCAAATTTATCATAATCCTTTATCAGATCCAATTTCAACAAGATGGGCTCCATCCTCTTCACCTTAATAGAATGAAACCCTTATTGAGAAAATCCCACTACATCCAAAGTTTGCCTATTATTCAAAAACTCAAACTGCTCCTTGGACATATTCTCAAACATGTAACCCTTAATATTTGAAGCTACAATCTTAGAAATCAATTTGTAGACCGCGTTGATCAAAGAGATTGACTTGAACTCACTAAAAGAATAAGGGTTTGACTTCTTATGGGTTAGAGCTATAAATGTCGAATTTATAGCCTCTGAAACTCTACCAAAATTCCTTGTCTCCTCTACGAAACTAAGCAGATCGGTGCCAACGATCTCAAAAAATATTAAAAAGAAATAGCAGCCCATCCATTAGGCCTCAAACTATTTGACTTTGAAAAACCAAACAAATTCTTCTTCACCTTCTCTAAAGTGGCAGGTTCACCAACCCTCCGATACTCTTTTGTAGTAAAGAAGGAAGGGTAATTATGGATAACCTATAGCTAATGATAGACATGGTTACAAATCGGTTCCTAATACAAGGCCTGTAAATGCATTTTAGATTCCTTTTCCAACTCTTCCTACATCCTAATGACCCGCCCATTTGAATCGTTAATCTCCCATATAGAATTGGAATTCCTCATGTGTTCTGCAAATTTATGAAAAAACTTGGTGTAACTATCCCCTTCGGAGAGCCAAATTACCCATCTCTTCAGCCTCCAAGTCTCCTCTTCTATTGAGAATAATTGAACCCATAATTCCATCTCGACTCAATTGAACAAGCCATCTCAGCTCAATTGAACCTGTAATTCCTTCTTAGCCATATAAGGCCCATAACAGTTCAAAAGGTTGACCTGTAAGCCAAGTTTTGAAAAAACCTTGTAGAATAATACCTGCAATAGAAATAAAAGCTTCAAAAAATGTTTGGCAATTTTTTTGTAAAAATATTCAAAATTCTAAAGATTTTATATAGTTTGGGGCAATTTTGGCTATTTTTAGACTAAAAACAAATTATCCAATGAATATTGGGGTTTAGGAAAAACAAAATTCACCCCTAAAATTTTCCCTCAAACTTATCACAATTTCACCAATATTTTTTTACCATCAATAAATACGGAATTATTTTTATAACGCAAAAAGTATTGTAATAATGTTAGTTTTTTTTTCAAATTTTTGTACGATGGTTCATTATTTCTTAGAGGGCTACTCCACCTGCTATTTCAACACGAGAATCAAGATTACACAATCCACTCATTCACTCATTCATTACAAAGGGGCTCAACAAGAGAAACCATGTCACTTATAAGAATTGAACCTGGGTGGGGAGGGAAACACTCATTCCTCCCAACCACCCAAGCTATGAGCAATAGACAATAATAATGTTAGTTTCTTACTAGCATAGCCTTTACCCACAATGTTTGTCCTTGTTGGCAATGTTCTAGACATTTTCAATCGTCAATAAAAACAAAGAATTGTCTCAAGGATTAACATTACAATTATCTTTCTAAAATAGTAATTGTAAACAAAAGTGATTTATTTGCTCTTTCACTGAGGCCTATGATTAAAAACAAACATAGAACTCAAAAACAGTCTCAATATTGAAACACACAAAATTCATAATGTTAAAATCAAACATAGAACTCAAAAATAGTCCTAATATTGAAACACACAAAATCCATAATGAAAACACCTTGAGATATATTTAGTGCTTACCCTTATATGTTTTGTAATTTCTTCATGTATTTTCTTTTTCAATGAGATAGTTGTTGTAATTAAATTAAGGAAAATACTTTAGAATTGTGAATTAAGCTAAGAAAAAAAATCATATAACTTTCTTAAAAAACTCTCTTACTTTTGCTCTCTAATTAAAATAAGAAAAATACGCTATTGTATAAGCTAAACATTTTTTTATGAATTTAGAGGTTCTTTGATTAATGTTTAAAGAAAATATATAACTTATTAAAAAGTACCACAAACAAAGTACCACCTGTCATACATAAAAGAGCAGATGCAGAGAATAACAAACAATCAGACTATATGTCGAAAGTGTAAGCCGTAGATATTCACTAAATATAAGGGACTTATCTTCAAGTGGAAAATTTATCCATAACTATGTTAGTTGATGCAACAAGGGGTTGGATCAACAACTTATCTTCAAGCAACCCTGTCAAGTATCCATATCTGGTTAATCACAAAAACATACTGAAATCTATCTATATCTGTGAACCAAAAAAATATATCAATATATATCATATCATATATCCCACAAAATTTGGAAACCTAAATGATGAAAAGGGGAAAAAAGAAATAAAATAAATCTTGAGAAGAAACAAGGATCGACCCCATAGAAATAGTAAGCATTTATCAGTCCTTCTTCCAACGGAGAACCATCCTTCATGATTTGATAGAAGATGATACCTTCTGGCCTCTACAGTGCATCCTTTGATAACTTATCAAGAATCATATTGATTTCTCTATATATATGATCAACGCTTAGATTAGTGAATTGGTGTTTTAGGACTAAAATATTTTTGAGCCAGCAGTTTAAAGAGAGCACATGTAGCTTGTTCTTATCCTTGATCCAATTGATCACAGTGTTTGAATTGCCAAAAACTCTGATATCCCTTATACATAATCTTCTAGCAACATACAACTGTAATAACCCCAAAATTCATAAAAATTTAAAAATTTTCATGTAACATAAAATGTTCAAGGATGTCACTGTCTATGAACCAATAACTGCTAGCGGTTACTCAAATAGTAGTTGCTAGAATTAAGCATTGTAATTCTTTATTTCTATATAACTTTATTTCTTTATCTTGAAGTACCATGTTACGGATGTTAAATTCAGCAGTTTATGTTTAAAAAGAGTAGGAAAGAAAACTACATCTGAATCTAATGCTACGTGTGTTATTACTGTCTTATGTCAAGTAGGAAAGAACCTTAGATGAGATTGGGGCTTACTTAGCTTACAGCTAACGCAGTGAAGTGATGCTTCTTTTACAGGTTCTAAATAGGTAAGCAGTTTTGTTACCAGTAAATTCCAGATCGAGAATAACACTCCAGTAGCATAGGATAAAATGCTAGTTAAATTGTTTGTTTTGCAACTTGTCCCCATAAAAAGGTACTGTTGGTATTTCTATTGTTAGAAATTTGCATGAATGTTTGTAATAACACTATTGTAAAAGAATGGGTTTAGTGCAGTTATGTTTACTACCACAGTACTTGTTCCCTTGATCATACTCATTGTTTATTAAGTCATAGACTTGTGTTTCATGTTTAGATGGCGTATATTAAGAACAATTTTACTTCTTCCATTAAGAGCATAGTGGCCTAAAAAGTCTATAAACTCGAATATATGTTAAACATATTTGCGACCAAAACAACATATTTATCATTAGTGTTGGGTATAAAGTATTGTTTATATTTTTTTGAGTTCTTTCTAAACTTTAAACATTCTATGTTAGTGATTTTCCTTCATCAAGTATTTATATTTGATTTCCGTGTGTCAAAAATCTCATTTTATATGAGTTTTTGTTGATAAAGCATATATTTGGAATTTAAAAACTATGCATAGACTAAAACCTATCTTAAAGATCTATACGGTTATGTATTTCTATGGAAGGTTAGTTCACCTCCATTAGTGGTATCTTACTATTATCAAAAGTAAACATTACTTTAAAACAATAAGGAGAACATAGATAATTTAAAGTTATGCATATAACCCTATTGTAAATAAACATTTCTCTAACACAAAGTCTTTGATTAGTGAAACAAGAAATCAAACGAGGATAATATTGATACTATGCAATGATACCATAAGGTTTTTGACTTGTAAACAATGATTGTGCAGGATTGACGAGTTTGAACTATAGCATGAAACCCACCACTTGCAAATAATTTGGAGGACACATGGTTGGTGGTTGATGATTAGGTTTTGTGTTGACTTTGGAGGCAAAGAAAATCCTTGTCCTAACCCTAAATTCACATTATTATTTTGTCTTTGTTGTGGGTGGTCGAGCTGTGAGCTCATGGCCGTCAGGCTTGTTGCCAATCCTTCCATTGTTTGCGCACAGGCCTTCGTGAGCTATATCAATCTCCTCTACAAGTTTGTTTTCATGGTCTGGTGGAGAATAAGTGAGCATGAAGCTTACTACTGTCGTGAGGTGGTTTTACTATTGTAAAGAGTATTGAAGGTTGGGTTGTCTTCGCCTTTGTTTTTACTGTATGATTTTTACTCTGTGAGTGTAAAAATTTCAAAGAGGATTGTTTACTGTGTGAGTTGCGTTCTTTGTTTACTGTTCGTTTCCTTAACGAGGGTTTGGTCCTTACCTCATCGTGGCCTGAGTCTTCACTTATGAACACTGCAAACAACATTTTATTTTCGGAAGGGCTCCATTCCAGCTCATGGAACTCATGAGGGAGGCTAAGGTGAGATTACAAATTCCAAACAGCGGCGTTGTTCCTTTGGTAAGAACTGAAATTGGTTTTAACTATTCTACACAAGTATAAGTTTATAATTTGTGGAATTATGTATTAACATTCGTGTTTCTTTTGAATTTGTGCAGGATCTTCAATAGTGGCTCGAATTTTATTAAACTCTCTCAACAGAGCTTCTAAGAGGGCATCCACCCTGGTAAGCCTTGGTTCCACTTGGGGTTCTCCTGCACGAGTTGTATGGTGGATTATGATGGTACTGCCGTTTGTTGTAGTTGTTGGTTTGGCCATGGCTAATAGATGTTCTGTTTGTTCTTTTTAAATTCTATTTTAAAATCCCTAGTAGTTGTTTTGTAATGGAAGGGTATGGGCTTTCACAGCCATGACTTACAGAATTTAATTTTGAGCCTTCTCGGCCATAGTTGATTATATGGTGATAATATTTGATGTTGGCTTTAATCCGTGACTCTTAGTGTCAGGCCAATGGATCCTTTTATGAGGATTTGATTAGGGTTTTAAAAAAAAAACTTAATGGTTGTTCTTACAGCACTTCTCTTTTTGAAAGGAGCTTTCGTAGCTGAAAATAGGTGTTTGGTTTTTATGAAAACTCTGTTTATATGCAGATACTTTTATTCGGGTTTTTAAACCTTGACTGGTGTAGTAAAGTCCATAGGCCAAGACTATGTTTGTTCAGTTTTGTTTTAATATTAAAAGAATTTCCACAGCTTAAGGCTGAATTAACAGTGTCTCTGTTTGGTTTAAATTTATGTATATTCTGTTTATTTTAGCTACTTTTATTGTTATCTACTTTTTGATGGTTAGGGTTAAATAGATCATTAAGAAATTTTGTTTCTTATTTAAAGAAATATGATTTAAAGACCTTTCACAAGGGAATACTTTAATAGTAGCATAATAAATAATACATTGATGAATTTTGGAATAGGACAGAGAAATGATATTATTGAATAAATGTATTTCTTTTCTGTACTTTCTGGAATATACTACTAGGTTTTTAATATTATAAATTTTGAATTTATTTTGTTATGAAAGAACAGATCTTTTGTAAACCCTAATTCTTCTTAAAGGTTTAAGAGCTAGTAATTTTGTTTCAAAAACCCTAGTTTACATTTTCACATAAGTGAGCTAACTGGGTAAATATTTAACCTAGTTTACTCTTTTGTTAAGTAAATCTAGATAATTTACTGTTTTCAATATTATCTATTTAGGATTATATACTAGGTTTATAAAATGTAACTTTGTTGGTTTTGCTGTGTAAAATATTACACATACCCGTGTGTATTATTTAGGCCTTTTCTTCTATCTTTATTTAGTTTGTTTAAATACTTAAGTAAATATTATAAATACAATTGAAGTTCTATAAACAATTTATACAAGATCCTGTAGAAAAATAACCATTTACATCTGCATTCATATTTTTATTGAATCCACTGTTTAAAAATAAACAAACCTACTATACTAGAGTACTGCTTTGCAAAAGGTGTGGAAAAACACAGTTTCGGTATTTTCTTTCTATCTATCAATTAACTCAGAATTTTCTCTACTAAATTACTCTAATCTAGCTAGTTACTAACTTTCACAGCATAAATAATTCTCCTAATTATCCCTAACAGAAATAAAACAAAAATATACTATATTATTGAAAAACTCTTAAACTTTCCAGATACAGTAAACAATTTAAATGACTGAACTAAGCAAAACCTAGAAGTATAGATGAGGTGACAACAGCTTAAGGAGGTTGTTCCTCCCAACCAACTCCTGGAGAAGAGCTAGACTGCAATTCTCAGGACCCCCGAGTTTGTCTCCTGGTCCACCTGGTAGAGTACTGGATGAGATATGTAGTCTAGAAATCCTCTGCAACTCCTCTTAGTATTCAGTAGTAATTCAGTTCTGCTTACAACAGTATGAACTCAGCTTAGAATAGCTGCACTAGTTCAGGTCTTCAACACTTGTCCACTCAAACTTACTTCAGCTAGTCCCCTCCATCGAATTCTCATGTGCACTTCATTCACTCAGATGATCACCAATCTAGAATGAGCAGCCTCAACTTCCTTCAATGGGAAGTTTTATTAGCATGCCTAGGTCTTTAGGGTCAGTTTTTACTTAATGAGCCACCTGCTCCTATTCCACTTTCTTGGGGAATCATGACCACAAAAATAGGGTAGTTGCCACCTGCAACAGCTAGAAGTAGTTTGAGGTGCTGCCACATGTCAATATGCTCTCAACCAGGCCTCCTCCATCAAGTGACCAGTAAAACACTCATTTAACAACTCCCCTAAGTTGTTGTCTCATCTTTCATTTATTTATTAATAAAATATTCTGAAATACGTTAAATTATCCTTGACCCCACTTAATTATTAATTACAAACTTTAACATAAAATATAACATAATGTTCCTCAAAAACATGAAATTGTTTTGCAAATTGGGGCATGTGACAACAACAACACCCACGACGTAATGACCTCCGACTTTGTGTTGGTCCCTAGCCCATAATTGTAGCAAAAATTATAGCAAGTAGGATCATTGATCCAAATCAATGCACCAGCTCCTCCTTCACAAGCATTTGACTAAGAAGCACCATCAAAGAATCCTCAACGATAGTTTGTTGGTAGATCTAAGGGTTTTACCATCCTACTACTGCTAGAATTTTTGTGATCCACCCAAATTCCAACACAGTGTGCCTTTATTCTTTGAGCAATCATCTGAATGTTCGGGTGGTTCCCATCAAATACAAACATATTCTTGGCCCGCCATATCTCCTAGGCTGTAATAATCAGAACAATCTCCAATGTTGGATTGAAATTTAACCATCTATCCATGCATGTACTCATGGAATATCCTCACCATACACCTCTGATGGGCACAAATCGCCAAAGAATCCCCAAACTTCTTTTCTGAAGTCGTAATCGATAAAGATGTGTGTAATGATCTCTTCATTCTCTCCACAAAGATGACAAATACCAGGACTAAAGAAGCACCTTTTGGAAAGATTATCCCATGATAAGATTCCATTATGCATTACAATCCAGAAAAAAATACTTTGGATTTTAGTGGGGATTTCCATTTCCAAATCTTCTGATGCGACCACGTCTTTGATACATGTGTATCCTACCATAATGCTAAATATGTTGATTTAGCAATGACAAACCCAATTTTACCATCCCACGTCTAGGCGAGGATATCCAAATCCATAGTGAGCTTTATGCCACCTCTATTCAGTCCTCTAATATATACCAACCATTATGTATGATGAAACTTAGGCAAACTGATATCCAATGGAACCAACCAATCAGCGCCAATGCAGCTTGTTACCGAAGAGTTAGCCACCTCTTTTAGTGAGTAAATGCCTTTATCATGCAGGCATTATACTAAATCTATCAATAACACAAAATTATCTGGGCCACCAACAATTGGATCCATACCAACTCTTGTTGAATTTCCATCCCTGGTCACCCACGCTAAACATTGTCCAATGATATGAAAGACCCTATTCAAGCCATTTTAGATGATAGATACACCCTTTATAGGTTTATTTTCCATTATAATCCACTAAACGATGTCGAATTTCTTGAATTATTTGTCCAACAAGACTCTATTCCATAAGTTGTTTATAAAACGAGCCCTCTAGAGACCCTTTTCCCTCATAATAGAGAATGCCCTCTTTTGTGTCCAAGTATTTCTTGGAAAGTCCGCTTGCAAGAACATTATACTGCTTGTATATATGATGGAAAGAAACAATATTAAACCTGCTTTGGATTTTTCTGATTCTATCTTGATAGTGTACTTAATGGAGTGCCTAAAGTTGTGACTTAAATGTTTCCCAGTCAACTATGACCTGAGAGTCACCGAAAACCTGAAGAGCATATGGTTGTTTTGTAGTGGAAAACTCCAACAATCCCCATAGGGTGAGTGACTCAGATTTGGTATTAGAGTTGTTTCCACAATGCATCTAACATCAAAAGTGATGATCATGATTGTCTCTTAAGACCATATATGCACCACCAACTCCTAATTGGGATGCCCTGTGAAAATGTCCAACTAAAAAAGCATTGATGCAAGGTGGTCTGATATATGGAGCAAGTTTTGTATAGACCTCTCGAGTACCTTCAACCAAACTTCAATAATCCTTTTACATAAGGACTTGTTGTTCCTTGATGCTCCTTCAAAAACGACACATTTATGCCTTCTCCAAATACCCCATATGATATAAAGATGAAGGATCTCATATTTTGAAACATTCTTAACCCATTTGTGTAGGCAATATTCAAAGGTGGTACCACCCCAACTACCTGAGATGTTAAGATACGACAAGACTTCTGTCCACACCGACTGAGAGAAGGAACAATAGACAAATAGATGGACGATTGACTCCTAAGCCAAATGGCACATAACGAAAAAATCTGGGCCAACAAATCCTCTCTTAATCAAGTTATCCCAAATCAAGTAATTTTTCTTTAAGACCAACCAACAAAAAAGTTTCATCTTTAATGGTACCACCTAGCTCCACAAAGTGGAATTCCACCAGTTATGAACAAGAGAGGAAAAGGATACTGCAATTTCTTCATAAGCCATATTTGTTATTACTACACCTATAGAGGTAATCCATGTCCAAACTATATCATATGGACTGTTAGTCAAATAAACACCATAGTGTTTAAGCCTTCCAATATACTTGTCCCACTAAACATCAAAGGATCCCCTCAAATCGAGATCCCACAACATCAACCAATGGTTGTTAGACGAATCCCCAAGGCATTAAATATATACCTAAGATAAATGGTTGAGCCCCACAAGATTCACATAATCAAGTAGGGCCCGGGAAAGATTATAACCCAAGTCTCCCCCAACAAAAGGATCAACCCCTATACACACGTGTGTGTCATTACCGATCTTCCAGGCTAGCCAAGAGTTCAAAGTTGTAAGTGACCCCACAAGTCCCCTCCAAATATTCGATGCAACCGAGTACTTTCTTGTTCCTTTCAGATCCTTTTGGAGCTAGTCCACCACCGAAAGATTTTTTAGATACTTAGATCTAATATGGTCACTCCAAATACCAGTATCAAACAAACCCCGCCACAAACTCTTTATGGCAAGGGATTTTGCGAACCAAAACAAATTCTTAATCCCCCACCCACCCATATTCTTTGGCACAGCTAACCTGGTCCATTTGACCAAGTGGAACCTCTCCCTAATCTTGCTACCATACCATAAGAAATTGAATAGACGATAGTTGATCTGATTGATAATATACTTGGGCACTTTTGCAAGAGAGAATCAATAAACCAATATATTCTATAAGAAATAACTAGCAACAACCACATTAAATTAATAATGTGTCTGAATACGCCGATAGGCGTAAATTTAGGCACATACTTTTTATATTAATGTTTTTCCCTATAGTATGTGCTTAAATTTACGCCTATCGGCGTATTCAAACACATTATTAATTTAATGTGGTTGTTGCTAGTAACGGGTGAGCCCATGGACATATCTAGAAAATATTAATGACAATAATAATGTTTATTTAATTATTTAAATATATAATAATAAATATAAATAATTATTAGAAAAAGTATTATTTATGATGGTGACGATGAAGATGATGGTGAACGATGAAGATGATGGTGAACAATGATGGTGATGATGAGGAGGATGATGAATATGATGATGACGATGATGAGGATGAGGGTGATGATGATGATGATGATGATGATGATGAGGATAAGGATGAGGATTATGGTGATGATGATGATGATGATGAGGATATTGATGATGTTGAGGATGAGTTTATCGATGAAGACGATGAGGATGAGGATGATGAGGGTGAAGAGGATGATGAAGATGAGGGTGATGATGAGGATGATGATGATGATGATGACGAGGATGGTGATGATGATGATGATGATGACAAGGATGGTGACGATGATGAGGATGATGGTGACGATGAAGATGATGGTGAACAATGATGGTGATGATGAGGAGGATGATGACTATGATGATGAGGATGAGGATGATGATGATGATGATGATGACGATGACCATGATGATGATGATGAGGATGAGGGCGATGATGATGATGATGACCATGATGATGATGATGATGATGATGAGGGTAATGATGATGAGGAGGAGGAGGAGGGTGAATATTATGATGATGAGGATGGTGGTGTCGATGAAGATGATGATGATGGTGAGGATGAGGGCGATGAATGATGATGATGAGGATCGAGGTTGATGATGATGAGGATGAGGGTGACAATGAGGAGGATGATGGTGATGATGAAGATGATGGTGAACAATGATGGTGATGATGAGGACGATGATGACTATGATGATGAGGAGGAGGAGGATGAGGGTGATGATGATGACCATGATGATGATGATGAGGATGATGGTGGTGATGATGATGATGACCATGATGATGATGATGATGATGATGACCATGATGATGATGATGAGGTTCAGGGTGATGATGAGGAGGAGGATGAGGGTGATGATGATGATGAGGATGATGGTGAATATGAGGAGGATGATGAATATGATGATGAGGAGGAGGAGGAGGGTGTCAATGAAGATGATGATGATGGTGAGGATGAGGGTGATGAACGATGCTGATGAGCATTGAGGTTGATGATGATGATGATGAGGACAAGGGTGACGATGAAGATGATGATGAACAATGATGGCGATGATGAGGAGGATGATGAATATGATGATTAGGATGAGGATGAGGGTGATGATGATGATGATGATGATGACCATGATGATGATGATGAGGATGAGGGTGATGATGAGGAGGATGAGGGTGATGCTGATGATGATGAGGATGAGGGTGATGATGAGGACGAGGGTGACAATGAAGATGATGATGAACAATGATGG
>LPNX010524336.1:44910-151414 GCA_001517045.1 Pseudotsuga menziesii
TAACAATGTTAATCCATTATTTGTTTTTAATTATGCATATAAGCTCACTAATACAATGAGGAATTACGTTAGCTAAGGAGAAAATATTTTCAATGAACTTCATATAGTGTAGATTATCAAATACAACAATAAACAACCCCAACAACTTGAATTTTCTCATGTAACGAAAACCGTCGCACATATAGACTTATGATTTTTCGTCCTCCTGCACCTTCAACCCAGCTGTGTGGAATATTATTGAGGGGCCAACACTTATTGACAACTCCAGGTTGAGATTTACATTGAGATGCGGATGCAGCTCATCCCGCGCAAGTCTGCTTGCGGCATCCGAAAACTGACACGGTTCGTAACAGAACAGAGATCTGGAATTTCAAATCTTTTTTACTGTAAATGAAAATTTGTGACTGTCATTTTAAGTTTTATGCAAAGTATAATTTCAATTTTTTTTTGCTCAATTCATTACACAAACTTTAATCTATCATTTTAAATTTTATGCAAATTAGGGACTGCCAATTTTTTTGGGCATACTTCTCATCATGTGAAACGTTATTCTATTGTGAATTTGTGTGACAAGTCTCATTGTTTTTTGTTATACCAAATTCCCTTAGGATTTGAAACTAGCCTCCTCATTTATGACATACCGATATGAGAGTTTGCTTACTTATAAACGTGATGATCAAAGGAGTAAAGTGTACTCAATTGCATCGCTTTTAGTCAACAAAGGAGACAAAAATCCTAAGTGTTTTGAACACATGACTAGTAGATTTTTGACACATTCTTAACATTATAGATGGTATTTAAATTTTACATTGTTACTGCATATGCATATTTTTTGAGACCTCAGAGCAACTAATCACCAAACCCTTGAAGAGTGAACACACATTTAAAGAAAAAAATTCAAAATTGCTGGAACAAATTTACTGAAAATGTTCAAATTCATTCCGCTATTGAGTATGTACTTTACCCTTGGTTCTCGATGGCTAAACATATTCATATTCCATGAATTAGAAGGAAGTTACTTGATTTCGATGCTACAATGACTTAAAAGCAAAGACATGCATTATCGAGTAGAGATGGAGAGATGCTTTAACCAGTAAAGTTGTGTGACATTTTATTTCCAAGAAGCGCTCCAAATACTTTCGAAGACAATGGCATCCCATCACAAGGTTTTATAAGCTGATCTACCCAATCTAACTACTGGATGTCACTTGACTTTGTAAAACACTGGAAGAATGGCAGCCCTTGGCTTTTCAACAAAAGGTACAGTTGATCTAAGCACCAATAGTTCACATTAAAAATGACAATATGAACAGAGGCTATTTGAACATAGGCTTCTATTTGAGAAGAACTGTTGCCTCATTTCATTGATTACAGTGATCTTGCAATTTATGGTGTACAACGGAATGGTAGTGATGGAAGAGAAAATTATTCTTGACATCAGAACCATGGTGGTTGATGAATTTTGGAACCAGAATTTGATCTGCTTCAAGAATGTTATCGCCCAAAATTTTGTGAGCACTGACATTGCTTCTGCTTTAGACTCCTCTACCCGCTTCGATTCCTCGTCAGTGTTACAAAATCTGTAGGTTAACAGAACAGTAATGCTAGATTATTTCCTGTGCATTCTCAGGATTAAGACCTAGAAAACTTCAATGATACATATATATACTATTCGTGTCTAAAAAAAATCAAATAATATATATACTATTCAACGGCCAAGCAAGAGCAGCACAGACCTGAAAGGTAGCCACCATGTACATATCCATTGTATTTCTGGCTCGTATGTTCTCAAAGCGAGAACAGGTAAATCGCATTCTGATCTGAACTTCCATTACCAGATTGGCTTAACGATAGTGAAACAGCTGAAATTGTTGAGGTGCATCAGAATTTAGAATTCCATATATAAAAACTGAAAACAAAAAAAACGTTCTGCAAAGTAAACTCACCCAAAGCAATTCCCATATCGTAATCGTCAGAATTCGAACCATGGGAACGGTCTTCGGCATCATAGGTGGGAGAATTCAGATTTTCGTTCATGTAATAGTCGACCTCCAAACGTAATTGATCAAGATGCAGGGCGGCCCCTTGCCGGTTTTTCCTTCGACGGTTACGCCTTCTAACAGATCTCGTGGGAGCCTGCAAACTCGTATAAACTTCTTCATTCTCAGGCTCATCTTCATTGATACGACTCCTCCACGTCGCCAGTATTTAAGCTAACAGACTCCTCCACTTCGCCGGTATTTAAGCTAACAGACTCCGTCTCTTACGAACACCTAAATCCGCGATCTGCTCATCCAACAGACTCCTAAATCGGCGGCTAGTTAAGGTATAAACTGCTAGTTAAAAGATCAGACGATTGGGATGATCTGGAACATCTACTTGGCGAGATTTGCAGGATCTTGATGATCCGCTCAAGCAAGTCCATCCCCAAAATACCATTGATAGATGCCTATCGGCGTAATTAATCAAGACCAACCAACCACCCATTGAGAGCCACCTAAAGGCGCAATTGTCTATCATTTTATCTGCATTTTTCAATAGCCAAAGCCAGCCATTCTTCAAATAATTATTGGGCTTCATAAAGTAGCCCAAGTACTTCATACCAATATTAAGGAAGTCCATATGAAAAGGAAACAATAGGATTTAATTTAAGCAAGAGTATCATCCTTAACTTCATGAAATAAGAAAGAGGATTTACAAGGATTGGCCTCCGTGCTTGTAGTAGAGCAAAAAATGTTGATAATGTCCTTTAGGGACTACCACTCCTCAATCGACCCATCACCAAAGACTAACACGGCATCGACAAAAATAAGATGTGAAATAATACGAGCATTGGTAATTTTTACACCCTTGAGGTGACCATCACACCTAGCCTTCTCAATCATCCTACTCAGGCCTTCCACAATCAACATAAAGAGTAAGGGAGAAAGGGGGTAACCCTATCTCAACCCCCCATGGCTCTTGAAAAAAACGGTTGGAAAACTATTCACTAAAACTAAAAAGTTTGCCAATGTGACACAACCCAATATCCAATCTGTGACCTTCACATGTAAACCAATATGAAGCACAATTAACCTTAAATAAGTCCAATTAGGATGTCATAAGCCCTTTTCAAATCCATCTTCAAAATCAATGTCTAAATCTCCTTGACTTTAAATCGTGTGAAGAGATTCTCAGGCTACTCTTGTAGCATAAAAAATGAGTCTATTACTCTAATTAAACTTTAGAGATACTCTAATTAAACCAAGAAATATATATATTGTAAATTAGATAATTCCTTCTATGTTGATTGTAGGGTAAGCATGAGCAAGATGATCGGCTCAATTTTGGAAAACAGGCTCACGATATCAAAAGATTAAAATTTTCCTCTAAACAGGATGAGGTTGAACCATCGAATCTAAGAGTTCTTTAATACGTGACGCTTACAAATATTCATAAGAAACAAAAAATAAGCAAAAACAGAAAAAAGAAACTAGCCTATATCAGGCTTGATATCAGTGTCGTCAAGGGCCGAGTCCGGGAAGTCGACTAGCTTGATCCCCAGGCGTCACACAATTTGATGCATATGACGGGAGAGCTTATCTAGCTTCAAGAATATTGCCTCGTGGGCCTCCCCTTTCGACAATGGCTCGACCCATAACGTATTTTTGTTGCCCGTAAAAATCCATGATTTTCAAGTGCAGAGAAGTTTTTCCTCTTTCATAACCCGAGTCACAGACCAGGGCTTCAAATTCAGTCTCCACTCCCTGCTTCGTGAGACAACCTGTAGCAAGCTGAGCCTCACATGAGAAATGCTCTGCTTTAAAAGCAAAAGGAGTGGCTAACTGCCGTCATACATTAACTTGTTTGAAAGGTAGAAGAGATACAAATACGATGCCAAAAGGAAACCTAACCTCAAGGTAGTTGAGATACAAATGCAATGCCAAGAAACCTAACCTCAGCGAGACTGAGCGGCGTTGCTCGAATGAAGGTGTAATCTCTCCCGATACAGGGCAAGAAAATTAAAGCATACTTCATCTCGCATCAAAAATACAGGGCAAGAAAATTAAAGGAAAACTGTTAAAGAGGTTCCACCGAAATTTGAACTCGGGTTACGGACAGAGCAAACAGAGCGAAATGATAACATCAAAGGTTCCACCGAGATTTGAACTCGGGTTACTGGATTCAGAGTCCAATGTCCTCACCACTAGACCATGGAACCACACGGGATGTCGAAAAGAACAATTTCTTACAGGGTGCACTACATACGATCCAGAAGCCACAAATCGGAGATGCAACCAGGACGCTCACGGTGGATTATTTGGCTGGAGCAAGTCTTGTTAGGCACTGAACAGGAGCACTTTAAGATTTGGAAGTAGGTTCTTGAAAAATTTGTAAGATTTTATTCGCATAATATGTATTGATGTGATATTTATATGAAAATAAGTTTTGAAACGGTGAGGAGGCTGTGCTTGTGTCTTCATTGCTTGTGTGTAGTTGACTATTAGGGTCGCTTCTCGCTAATTGTAAACTTTTGGAAGCTTAAGCTTGGGCCTGGCCCTTGGGTGAAGGTGAAGTTGGCTAGATCCAGGGATTAAATTTGACAGGTAATTCTCAGAACTGTTGATTATTCACACTTTCTTTTCAGTATCTGAGCATTCTCTTCCTCATCAGAAAAGAATGTTTTGATTTTAATTTCAACGTTGAGGCCAAATTTTTGCTTACTAAGAGCCCGACCAGACTGAGCAGATAAGTTGAAGAGGTTAGGCCCCATTTCCCTGTGCATTTTAAACATTTTTAGCCCGCTGTTTAGCTGTGTCTAAGGGCCCATGTGACCTTGACCTAGGGAACTGGAGGGCTTGTGCATACGATGGCAGAATTTCTGTAATTTTTCTAAAGAACTACTGCAATTTGGTAGGAAAATACAGTTGCATTTGTAGTAGGGAAGATCGTCTTATTTTTATTTTTATTTTTGTTGTATAGTGAAAATACTGAACTGGGTTGGAAAATTCTGTAAATATATTGTCTTATGGTGCGCTGGATTTAGGTTTCGGTGGTTGTGAGTTCAATCCCTGCAGACCATTTGCCTGCACATTCATGTTGGATCCCCACTACCTTGAATCATGAATGTGTTCATAAGTTCAGTCCTGTCCTGAGTCAGTAATGACTATGCCAAGTGCAGAATCTGTTGTAAGTTCAATAGAAAGGGATTGTTCTCTTAACGCTCTCTCTTAGACTCGCTTGGGGTCTGAAAACTGTCAAGATAATAAAAATCTAACACAAAAGGTCTTTTTCTTTTATTGTCAAAAAACTGAAAAAATGAATAATGAGATTATACATTTTTTAAACTATTTTTTAAGTGAAGTTTATTTAAATCTTAATTAAGATGTATCTAAGTATAATAAGATACAACCATTTAGTTTTGTGAAGATAGTTAACTGTTAAATAAAGACTAAAGTATATAAGTTTATATTCATTTTTCATATCAGATTGTTAAAATTAATATAAGCACAAAACAAATCCTATTTACCCAACAAAAAAACAAAAACAAATTGTTACCTATTTTTTTAACCACCCTTTAACCGAAGTCTATTTAAATCTTAATCAAGATGCACTTAAGCATAACAAGATACGACCACCATGAAATGAATCTTTGTTGTACACTTAAGTTAATTTTGTTGATTCTCTCAAGCAAGTCCAAAATCTAAAATAATATCTAAATGCCTATAGACATAATTATTTTTGTATTTCAAATTGAAGATACATGTATTTTTAATTTTATATTTGAGTTGGGTTTTCATAAATATTAAACATTCATATTAAATTTAAAGATGCCATCAAATTTATACACTTCCTAGAACTTCTTATGTTGGAAATCGCCTCTTAAATTTTTTTTGTTAAATATTTATGTTGGAAATCGCCTCTTAAATTTTTTTTGTTAAATATTTATGTTGGAAATTATCTCTTAAAAATAAATTCTTAAATATTTTTGTTATTAATGGGGCAAAATGATCCCAAGGGAAGCAGAGGAACATGGCCAATAGAGATGGGAAAATTTGACATTTCAAAAATAAAATTAACTTACATAATGTTTTCTTATAAAATAAGGTAATAAAAGAAAAACATTTACATAGATGTATGTAAAACTGTTAAATAGAGAATACGTAAATGTTATATTGATCATTTTGGAAAAATAAGAATAATAGATTTGATGAACTCTAAGGTGAGATCATGAGCGAGGACTTTGTAGAGATTACACAAATGTTTGGTAATCACTTTCAAAACATATATTTTATTGAGTGACGCCTGCAATTAGACCAGCATAAACATATCACCCCTTCGAAAGTTTGGAGCTTTGAAAAGGACTAACTTTGGTATAGAAGTATTGTTGAAAATATTTTGGAAGCTTTAAATTAAATGAAGAATGAAAAGGACTAACTTTGGTATAGAAGTATTGATGAAAATATTTTGGAAGCTTTAAATTAAATGAAGAATGGGAAAAATTATGGTAAAGATGTTCTCTCTTATATTGACCAAGGATTTGGAAGGTGGTTGGCCAAAATGGGTTATGTATGGTGAAAGAAGTTTAATGTTTAAGGAGAATAGTTGCGATGCAAAAGCAATATGTGCTTAAATTGATCTCTATAAATTTAATGAGGCACCGTTAGTTTGTATCAATTCAATAAGGCAATTAGTTTGTATCATCTTAAGATTATGGCATATGCTTATTGTATCTTATAAGACTCTTGCTTAATGTTATTGTTATAATGATGATAGGGGTGGTAGCTTCAATTGTTTGATGAGAAATGTCTCATTTAGTGAAAATATATTCTTTATACAATTTTGACAATATGGGAGAGTGTTGAGTAGGACAAAGAGTTTAGTCAACAAGTTATTTTGCTGAAAATTGATATCGATAAGGCTTATGATGTGATACATTGGTATTTTATAACAAACTTGATATCATGGTATAACCATCATTTTTGTCCTTTGTCAATGTTTTTATTTCCCAATACTTTAGCGTTTATTTTGTTCATTGGCATTCTTTCAAATAAATGTGTCTTGCTTAAGTCCATGAGAGAAAGTTGCCCCTTGTGTCTTATCTCTATGTTTAAGTTGCAAATACATTCCGATATCACTTTTATGTTGCTAGTATGAGGACAAACCAACATGGTCACACCAACCATGACAATGTGTGAGAGATGGTGACATAATCTATTATTGTGGATTTCCCTTTGGGATTAATATTTATCGCCTAAGATAAATGGGAGTAGTGTTTACATGATATTCAGAATAAAATTCAAATCTAGAGGTACATGGACGCTCCATTTGCTACGAAAGTTTGTGACCCTTTGTAAAATCCTTCAATTTCTTTACATTTATTAATTATGTCTATTTTTTATTTATTTCTTATTCTCATTTTGTCCAACTAAAAATATGCGTAAGGGGTTTCTTATGGTCAAAGTTTGGAAGTGATAAGAAACTCCCCTTAGTATCATGGGAGCTATGTATTGTTTCCATACAAAGAGGACGAATTAGACTTATTGATATTAATATTTACGGGGTGGTTTTTTATGTTAAATGGATTATGTGATGCCTAGTCAAGTTCAAGCCATGGAAGATTCTTCTTAGATTTAAAATCACCTGTAGTAGGAATATGAACAAGATTAGAAGGGCCTTCTTAATCAATGATGTCATCACTGCCACTGCTCCTAATACTCCAGTGTTATTGGTTCTTTGGTGTTTTAAAGAAGAAGGGAATCATAGAAAAAAATTGCTTCAACTCTCATTTGGGATTGGATAAGTTACTTTTTTGGATTTGATTTGATGTATGATATAATTTGGACATGGAAAGATTGGTCGAGTCTACTTTAGTGCATGTCATGAAATTTCTCACCAAGTACTTAGAAAAAAACAAGATTATGAGGTGGTTGGATCTTTTTGAAGAAAATTCTAGAGCTTAGAAGGTTTGGCATGATTTGTCATGTGAGTATGGCTTTCTTTGCTTAGATCATTTAGTGATTTAAGAGATTCAAAATTTTCCCAATAGTTGATATATTTATAAGCTCAACCTTTGTATCCCTTGACCCATTGGAGACATTAGTTGTAGAACTATGATAAACTAATATACATATACACACCAAATTTAATATTGTATCAACATCTTAGACCATCCTTTTTTATGAGAAGTTAAAAATATGATTAAATCTAACCAATGTACAGGGGAAATGGGTGAAACATTTTTGTATAGCATCATTCTTTAGGAAATGAGTATTTTCTTGGCTTCTACTTTTCTAGGGACTGGCATATACTAAGCATAATTCAAGAATGGGGGATCACAAAGGAGACATGTATATATTATGCCATATTAAGACCTTCCATAATTTATTTTGGGGTTATACAATTGATCGTGTGTACCGATTATATTTTGAACACTTGGTGATGTATCTTTTCCAATAAGATTCACTAGAATGTTACTTTGATCTTGATTCTTTTTGCCCCATTTCGGTTTTTAGGGGTTTGGGATTGTATTAGATTATTAAATTTCAATCTTTTGTAGAATTTTTGTTGTGATAACAATGCTTTCTCTATTTTTTGTTTAAGGATATATGAATTAAAATTACAATTTAAGATACAAAGGAATCTTCAACAGTGAAATGCATGTGAAGTTGTTAACACAATTTTTTCTAATGAAAAACAAAGATATATTTAATTACTTTGTATGGTTCTTTGTATCAACACCTAACAAACTATAAGATTTCATAGATAAAATTCAATTTACTTATATGGATAATTCACTCATGTCACCTGCAACAAATAATTATATAACAATATCTCATGCATTTAAAAACTCTCGCTTGTATATTTGCTTCTTTGTTCTTTTGTGTTTTTAAGCCTTCATTTGCCTAAGTTGATTAGGCATAGTAGAAATGGTCATTTGTGATAACATACTATATCGATATGTGTATATATTGCAAGGATGAAACCAATGACTCTTAGTTGCTTAGAATAAGCCATGACATGAAAATTACTTAGGGCTATACACTAATTCTCAAGGTATAAGGATTTGTTCACAATCACTTCAAAGCAAGTTAAACATAAACAACCCATCATATTCACCATTAAACCTTGAAACCATACACAAGATTTGAGACAGTTCCTCATCAATACGATTTTAAAACCACAAACAACAAAAATCTTGACATGAGGTACAACCATGGATACACATTAGAGTAAGAGTATTGGTAGATATTGGCATCACCTCAAGAATTTTGGCAAGGAAGGGAGCTTTATACAAAGAAGTAATTTCGATAAAAATGTTATAGGTATTTCTTCATGCAATATGTAGTCCATGCGGCTAGTCACTGGAGGGAGGACTTTAATAACAAAAGTAACCAAGATCTTTAGCAAAAGTATGCAAGGGTTAACATTAAATTTTAATTAATAATTAATTGAAATAAAAATAATGTTAATAATTGTTCGTTAATTTCTTTTTCAAAATAGAAAAAAAACATATAATACTTACATAAATGACTTAGTTTTTATTAATATAATCTCAAGACCCCAACTTATAACTACAACATTATATATAAACAAAATTTAATATTTTACAATAATATGCTTTTTTACATATCAGTACAACAATATGCTTTCTTTCTTACAGCAATATGCTTTCTTACATTTCAGTACAACAAAATCTTACCCATCAAAAACAATTGAAAGGCATACTCTAGACTTTAACGTAGATAGAAAATTCATTGTCCCTTGTGCTCATCACCAATGCTCATTTCAATGGAGTCATGCACTTTCTAGCATAAAGCATAAAAAACCTAAATATATCTATGAAAATTATTTCAAAAGAATGTTTTTTTAATTACTAAAATAATATATCTATGCAAATTATTTTTAAATGTATTAAGTTTTCTTTTATGATTCATTCATTAAAATAAAACAACGTTATGATAATAATATAAATATAAATTTTCGAATTTAATAATATTATATATAATATTCATTAGAAAATTTATTAAAAAACATTTAAATTTCTAAAAATATATTTAAAAATAAATATTAAATATAAATTTGTTTTCAAACATGGAAAAGTTCCTATGGGTCTAATATTGTAGCTTGCACGAGTGACTTTTGGAAGCAATAGAAGTGGTTCCCATAAATATTTTTGGTCCTTACGTGAGGCCTTGAGAAAGGGTTCTTTGTAATCGATTCTCATGCGTTTGCATGTTTTTGAATATTAATGTTATTCTTTTTATTCAATGTAATTTTTTTTCTTCTAATTATCATATCTTAACTAGGGAGAGATTATGAAGAGATTTTGATTTTTGCTACGTGAACAAACATGGTAATTTTAAATGATATTGTCAAGTTTTAAATTTTAGTCTTACCTACATTCCATATATATTATTCTTTCATTTCAAATTTTCCTATGCTATATTTATGTTTTGATGTATCTATTCATCACAATTGTTAAGTCTCCCATGTTATACTTTATTGCTTTAGATTTCATACTTGATGATACTTGCTAAGGAATATGCCTTTCATTTATTGCAAGGCAATTTCATTTGGATGACCTTTCTCCTATTACCTCACCACTACCAAGCATGCCAACTTTAGTTTGGCATTTCCACTTTAAGGTGTAATACAAGGTTAATAGGCCTTCTAAACTTAATTTTTTACTTCAAAGCCAAATTGCAACTTTGCACAAATATTAGAATATGCACATTACCTTATCATTGAGTTGCTCTTGCTTCCTACATAAATTGACTTAGAGGAGACAAGCAATGCATTTCAATTTGTTTCTCCCTTGTCTATGCTAAACTCTAGCAATGATCTCTGCTACATTCTAGGATTGGTTAGACAAGATGCTTAAAGCCTCAAACATATTTTGGAATGTTGGAATTTTTTGGGCTACAGTATGAGAAAGTGGATGAGATTTAGATGGTCCTCTCTATGCTTATTTATGCCTACTAATCTATTTTCGATTTGTTATGTACACAATTTAATGTATTTCCAAGCAAAATCTACTTATATACTTCAAAAACATTAAAAAACTCAAATAAATATTCACAGAGTTCAAAATATCTTCAATTTGTTGTTTTTAATACCCAATTAAAGAAATTCTACATAAATTTTTTGCATGTCATTTTGACTTGCATCATTGTTGAAGCTTCATTGAGCATTATGCATATGTGAACTTCAAAGCATGGAAAATCAATCTAAAGCATCCTAAACAATAATAAAGAAAGAGAGAAATAAAATACTATAGATATGAGAAAAATATATGCAATCTTGAATCAAATAAAATTCGATACAAACAAAGTGCAATTAGATCCTACTAAGCTACGAAAAATCCTTCTTGAGCTAAGATAATACAATCCCATTTTGGAAAAATGCTCTAGAAGAACTTCTATACATAATGAGTAATCACTCCTAAAAATTGGTCATTGCTCAATGATCCATGTAATTTTTGTTTGCTATGATGGAATTTATTTCATTCTTGTTGGGTGAATTACTCATAGTTGAAGCAATCTTTTTGAACTCCTTGTTCTTCTAGTCATTTTTCATACATCACTAATCAATTCCTAATATGTAGGTTCTTATTATGCACCCCGTAATTTTATTTTAGTTCTCCTTCCACTACATTGTTCTCCTATAAAGGCCACCTTTGTTCATTCTTATACTTGGTTGTTTTCAGTTGCATTGTGTGATATTTCCAACCTAAGTTTCATATTTTACAAAAAAAAAATGGTGAAGATAGGAGAACCATCTCAGTTTGTGGTTGAGGATGGAGTGCAAATGATGTCTCTGGTGCTTTTTGTCTTGTTGTATTAACATTTCCTACCATAAAATACCTTCACAAATAAAACACTCCAATCCAAATTGCACTTTTTGGTTGTAGAATCGTTAAATATTATATGTTTTAATAACATTTAATATCCTTAGTGACAAATATCGAAATTGGACACCAAGTTCATCCTCAACATTAAAAATGAGTCTAAACACTAAAGTGAATCCTTCTATGGTCTGGTTTCTATGACATTCCTTGAAGATAGGTGTGATTGGTTGCTATTTTAGGCCTTAAAAAGGGAGGCCAAGGCCATCTAGTTGCTAGTTGGAGATAATAAGTGATACCATGAGCTTAAAGCAAAGTAATATACATCAAAAGTGAAATTAAAAATAAGAATAAAGTTCAATTATGCATAGATGTGAATTAGGTGCATGCAACATTAGGATTATCGCCATTCTTGGAATTATCACTAATCTTGCGATTATCACCATTCTCACCTAATCCAAGGATATAATATAGACCTTTGGGTAGAGAATTGGGAGGATAGATTGAGATAAGAGAAGACGTCAGCATGATATTCCTAGGGAGTGGGTCACAGCTCACCGACAGAGATATAAATGTACAATTCCACACTTTACTAACTAGGATAATTAATCATTTATGAAAGTTTAAGAGCTGGGGAATAAGAAAGGGAAATACCTCTTGAATCGGTAGTTGTTCGATGAGCTCTAATCTGTTGATTCTTGTCTCCTCGTTCTCTTCAAAAATACTACACACATTCAAACAAATACCTTTATCATTCCACAAACACAAAACTAAAGTAATGCATAAATAAACTTCAAAATCATATTCATTTTCACAACAATTACACAATAACAATTATTAGGGGGAAACAAAAACCATTTATATCAAATTAAAGGAGGAATACAATAATTATAATTCTTGGTTGTTGCATGCATAATTGTCCTCTAACATCTAGATTCTCTTATTCACCCTTATCCTTGATTACCAAGGTCTCAGATTACGGGGACTCTTACTCTCACTCCTTTAGTGCCCCAACATCTACTCTTCCTAAACTAGCAACCAATCACACCTTTCTTCAAGGAACATAGTGATCAAGCCATATAAAAGCACTTCACTTTAGTTTTTTGCCTCAATTTTAATCCAATTTCAAGCCATAGAAGTTGGCGTACAGTTCCAATCTTTGTTACTAAGAGTGTTAAATATTATAATAAGTATCCATGCTACACAATAGCAATAATTGATTTTTTAACATGATCAAAATCATGAAAATGGAATTGTGGGTGGCATTGATGCTAGTTGAATCTAAGACTCGTCCCAATGGATAGAGATTCATATGGTAGACTTGGTTGGTGTGTCTAACATAAAACTAAAAAAACTGGATAAACATGGCAATGTATATATCCATGATCCATGCCAATTTTTCTTCCTTATAGTTGATGAACTTGTGATAATGTCTTTGGATTTTCCAATCATATTTTTAAAACTCTTATAGGACAACTGGTGAAACTTGCATAGTCTATTAATTATTTTATGAAATTTGTAAGTCACCACCAATTTGTAGTGCTCCATATCTTATAGTTAAGAATGATTTAATACCTTAAACATTTGAGGAATGTCAATCAATTTTTGGCATAAAATTCCAACAACCCACTATGTGGATTTTAGACATGTACACCACATGTTTCAAACCTAGAGCCACTTTGCTAGATAAAATACCCTGCGATTATACATCCCTAGAGTTGACTAGAAACCAACTATTATGTGTCCCCAATATTGGCATGCACAAGTGGTACTATGGGGTTTGGGAGTTATTAAGAGATTCAAGATGAGCTAAACTTATTTATTAAGCAAACTTTAATTTTATTACAAACCTATATATAACAACTTGTATGGATTTTGCACATATTCTCACACATGTTCTTATAGGTTCACCTTCCAATAGTGTCTTAAATCTTGGCTAGAACAAACACAAAACATATGTAGGGTGGGGAGTTTAGATGTATTTTCATGGAACGTTCTTTTCCATAGAAAAAAAATGTACATCTGTTATTCATATAATGGAATCAAGATATAGTTTACAGATCCAAGATAACAATCCTATATCAAAAAACCAGTCCACTTACCCATAAAACACAAAAAAACAAATCCAACATCCACATCAATAACAAAACCTCTTTCCCTGTCAAAACTCAACGTTACCCAACCAAATATACACCCCATCTATACTAAAACTATCGTCTAAAACAAAAAATTAAACAATTATGTCTTCAAGCAAGTTGTTACATAGTTAATATGCCTGAAAAGAAACCCTATGGACCAAATAAGAAATACTATATTCTTAAAAAAAACAATATTACTTCCTCTAAACCTAGTGCTTTTTTGGATAACGTATCTACCATAGAGTTAAATACTTTGAATATATGTTGAAAGTGAATATCCTGAAATTTTTTCCTATAGCTACCTAAATTTCCTCTTGCATCCACCAAGATTGAGCATAGAAAGTGAATCTCTCTTAGACACCCATTCAATAAATGTTTTGTAGTCCCCTGCCATCTACATCGAACTAAATTCTGAATAGATGCAAAATTTAAAAGAACCCAAACAGCCATAAGTTCTGCTCTAGTATTGGTTCCACAACCCCCTCCCATCCTGAGCCAAAAAAAGTGAGACTCATCTACTTCAAAACCACTCTAATGCCACATCTGCATGCTAGATCCTAACAAGCCCCTATCAATATCCAACAGGTTCACTTACATTAAAAATTGGTTTTGTCATCTTCCTTATTTTTGTGCCCCCTTTTCCATGATGACCTTTAGGATGGAAACCCATAATTTTTTGAATAATCAATCTTGCATTGGGCTTCAAACATTCAAACAATAATTTGTTCCCATGCAATCAGATACCCCTAGCAGAAATGGCTTGGGAATTCCTTAAAGACCTCATTGAATTCAATATCCACCCATTTTCCCAGGCTGTAGGTTGAGGACACAAAATTCCATGGTCCCTTAAACTTTAGCAATTATGTAAGGGCCATCCATATGTATTTTACAAAGGGACATTGAATAAAAAAATTATTTACGCTTTCTTCTGCACTTAACCACAATACACAAACATTAGTACCAATAACTCCTCTTTTCAGGTAGTTATCCCATGTAAGCACTTTGTTAGCTAATTCCAACCACATGAACATTCTAATATTAAGAGGAGCTTTCAACTACCACATAACCCTATATCACCATAATCCTTCTTCCATTGAATTAGACAAATAAATAGACTGGTAAGTTAGTTTAGTAGTTCTAGGACTAAACAAAGGCATCCTCCACCTAATTGAGACTACTGTCGGAGTTCTTCAAGGCTTGTACATATTAATCCCATTCATTCACCATAGTACCTTCCAGTCCCAAAGATGCACTGCTTTCCCACATATGATCACCCTTTGTGTTCCTTCCCATTAAGGAGACTTGGTCCAAAGTACTAACACCTTTATCCCTTAGTTCTTCTAACAAAGGAAAAGACAAATTATAGCCAAGTGGTCCACCAATCCAAGGATCCATTCCCACCTTCATCCTCTTCCCATCACTTATCATCCATGCCAACCACCCTATAAAATAGGAAAATCTTTAACTTACCCTACCCAAAAGTTAGAAACATTATTTATTCTTTAGGCTCCACTCTCACCCATTCTTCACCATATTTCCCTCTAAGATACTTATCTTTTACTAGGAAACTCCACAAACTGTAAAAAGTTAAACTTCTCCATAATATTTTAGTAGCAAGCTTCTAACTATTTAATTAAAAATATTATTTAAACCATGTCCTCTTTCAATCTTATTCCAATCCAATCTTTCCCACTTTACCAAGTGAACCCCCTCCTTCTCTTTCTTACAATTCAAAAGAAATTTAATTTTTTTATGCCTTATATTTTCTAAAATTAATTTAGGAACTTGAGCCATCGACAACCAGTAAACTGTAATACTTTCTAAAACATATTTCACAAGAATAAATCTTCCCCCAAATACAATCACCTAAAACACCAGCTTACAATATTTTTTCCAACTTCTTGAAAAACAACATCCATTCTCCCTTCCTATAATCATTAGACTTCAAAAAGTACCTTAAATATTTAAATCCCTCACCCATATTGATCCATGGGTAAGGAAAGACAACCCTAATATGACCACAAACCTCCTCACTGAGTCCATTCTTCAACAACATTGACTTCTCAGAACTAATTAACATGCACTTAACATGCATGAAGATGAACATAAGATCTTTATCATACCATGATACTCCAACCACTCCTATGCATAACCATTCCTAAAAATCAACACATCATCGATAAATAAAGAGTGCAAGATCACATGGTTTTCAGAAACTTTGACCCCTGGTATCTTCCCTTCAACTCTAGCTTTAGATATTATCAGGCTTAAGCTTTCAACCACCAACAAGATGAGAAAAGGTGACAGGAATAAACAATGCCTTAAACCCTTATAACTTTTGAAGAATTCAGTAGAGGTTCCATTCATAAGAACTGCATAGTTTACCGGAGGAACACGGGCCATAATCTAGTTTGTGATCTCAAGGCTTAATCCAATATGAAGGAAAACTAGCCTAAAAAACACCCAATTATATTTATCATAATCCTTTATCAGATCCAAATTAAACAAGGTGGCATCCATCCTCTTCACCTTTAAAGAATGAAACCTTATTAAGAAACTCCCACTGCATCTAAAGTTTGCCTATTATTCAAAAACACAAATTGTTCCTTGGACATATGCTCAAACATGTAACCCTTAAAGTTTGAAGCTATAATCTTAGAAATCAATTTGTAAACCACGTTGCACAAAGAGATTGAACTGAACTCACTAAAAGAGTGAGGGATTGGCTCTATAAATGTTGAATTTATAGCCTCTGAAACTCTACCATATTTTCTTGTCTCATCTACCAGACTAAGCATATCAGGGCTAAAAATCTCAAAAAATTGCAAAAAAAAAGAAAATAGCAGTCCATCCATTAGTCCTCAAACTCATTTCCTTTGCAAAACCAAATAAATCCTTCTTCACCTCCTCTAAAGTGACAGATTCACCAACTCTCCCATCCTCTTTTGCAGTAAAGAAGGAAGGGTAATTATGGACAACGTCTAGCTAATGATAGATACACTTACAACTGGTTCCTAATACAAGGCCTGTAAATGCATTTTAGCCTCCTTTTCCAACTCTTCCTACATCCTAATATCCCATCCAATCTTTAATCTCCCATATATAATTGAAATTCCTCATGTGTTCAGCAGATTCATGAAAAAAAACTTGGTGTTGTTATCCCCTTGGGCAAGCCAAATTACCCAGCTCTTCAACCTCTAGGTCTCCTCTTCTATTGATAATAATTTAAATTTCCTTTCCTCTAGATCACCCAATAACCTATTATCTTCTTCCAAGAAAAACCCTAAAGAATTTGCATAATAAACATTCGTAATTCTATCCTCAATATCAGAAAGTTCAAACTCCTTTTTTCTTTCCCCTTCCCACTTCATAACATTTGAGTTCAAAAATTTGATATTTTCAACCACATAACCCATATCCAACTCGACTCTCCCAAATTCAAAGGGACATCAGTGTTCATGCACCATTACAGTAAAATCCTCCTCCCCAAAAAAGAATGATTAAACTTATAAGGAAAATTGTACTTTACTTCTGAGAAATCTAGTTGAATCACAATAGGAAAATGGTTTGAAATATTGACTATCTCGATCCAAGAACGATCTCTAAAATGGTTCTCCAACAAATCCTCCTCCATACTAAATATGTCCAACCACTTAGCCATAGTCACATCCCCTTGTATTCCATTTCTACAGGTAGGAATAATAAGATTTGGAATAAGGTCCACCAACCTGACCTCTTCGAAGGTGTGCGCAAAGAACCTTGCCAACCAATCCAGCCTCGAATTTATCCCCCATTACTCCCTATAACTCATTGAATTTTAAGATCTCCCCCAATATAAAACCAAGGTATTTGAACAAAACATATCGATTCAACTAAAACTGTAATTCCTTCTTAACCATATGAGGCCCATAACAGGTCAGAAGATTGACCTGTAAGCCAAAGTACTGAAAAAAAATTGTAGAATGATACCTGCAATAGAAATAAAAGCTTCAAAATCTACTCTGGAAGGATTCCAAGCAGATACCATTCCACCAGATAATCCCCTTGCGTCTACCACACAAACATTCCACCCCGTCAAGAAGGAGGATGCCAACTCTCTAGCTTTATCACATGACACTATAATTTCTTGTAGGGAAACAATATCAAGCCGAATCAACCAAAAGAGATGATGAAGGGCACATTTTTTTAAGGTCCCCCAAAAACCACTAATGTTTAAGGAAAGAAGAATAATCAAGACATACTCGTCGAGGGATTCACCACTCTAAGGGCCTTAAGACCATCATTAATACTACCAACATGAATTTCATCCACCAACATATCCTTCCAAGGCAATGGAAGTTTCAGGTTAGGATTTTCTTT
Organism: Pseudotsuga menziesii; assembly: GCA_001517045.1. Taxonomy (NCBI): domain Eukaryota; kingdom Viridiplantae; phylum Streptophyta; class Pinopsida; order Pinales; family Pinaceae; genus Pseudotsuga; species Pseudotsuga menziesii. The sequence goes on from LPNX010524336.1 coordinate 63,235, forward strand.
CACCATTGTCAAAATACCCCCTTCAACCACTCCCAATAGTTTCATTCTCACACAATATTTGAGTTTCAGTCATCTCTTCCCCCCATATCCAACATAGGCCTCCTCTATTCACCAAATTATTTGCATTCTAGAAAACCAAATACGTCTTCGATAGAACCTCCTTATAAGAGGGAATCAAATTAATTGAAGGATTAGAAGTCTCCCCGTCACCCCCACTACTACCCCTAAGGGAAAAAATATCCACCAAAATACCTTCTACTTATCTCGATAACCCCTATCTACCACCAATGGGCTCCATGCTAGTGACAATGGGGGACTCCCCACCTAATCGTAGACTTCCCCCATGGATCTTCAAGCATTACCTATCATTCTCAAAAGAACTAAACTCATTACCCTCCTTACCCCTAAACCACCATTCAATCGAAAAATTGTATAAAAATTTACTAACTAAGAGGTGCTCGTATAAATACTTACCAATTTCCACAGAAGAAGAGTCGAACCTTTGCACAGTCACAACATCAAGCAACATCTTAAAAAATATCCATGCACCTCTACCATTCAGATAGACTCCCCCGTTGAGACTTTGCTAGCATTCCCTAACAACAGTTGTATACCAAAGTCCAATGAATCAACTAACCTTCTCCCCTCTAAGCCCGATGGGGATCCCACACAACCATCTAATGACAAGGTAATAGGGAATGAATTCTATAGGTTCCCATTTCTTCTACAGAGCATGAACTTGAAGGGAAAACACCAATAATCTAGATTTTGGATAAAATGTTATTCCTCCATGTGACCTCAATTTTAGCCAACAAACCTTAACTCATATCCTCTTCCACCAAAAAAAAAACCATTCCTTTAGCTTCCCATTTGAAGGATCTCTCATTGAAATACAAGAACCTTCCAAGCCTGTTTCCAATTTTGGCAAAAGCTTTCTTATTCCACAATTCCACTGGAAAACCTGGCATCAACACCCACAAATGTTGGGTCACAAATGGTTCGGTTCTTGGGTCGAAGCCCACATGCTAGCGTTTTAAGACCAGGCTAAAATACCCCCACAACCAACACCCATCCACAATTTTCTCACAATCATGTTGCGATAAAAACTCAAAAACCAGCCAACCCTTAACCACAAGGTGACTCTTCGTTGCATATCCCAACACAAGTTTCGATTGATTCTCCACCCACTCCACTGGTTCTTTCCTCTTGCATACCTTGTGTTGAAAATTTCCTATCAAGGCATTTTATTTCAATGACACCACCGAATCCATGGCGACAACTATCCCTATCACCACAACAACCCAATCCTCGTTCACTCTAAACGACTTTATCATCCTCTTTTCTCTAGCTTTCTCACATTTCCTCCCTCTGGAGCCTTCTTGAAATGTCTTTCCTTCCACAATGTGCTCCCTCGTTTGCAGAGTCTCCTTTCCTAATGAATTTATTATCCCCCCGTGAGAATCACCACATGTGACTCGGCTAACCGAAATCCTGTTGAGGACCACTTCTACTAGTTTCCCTCCATCGATCACTAGCCCTTCCTTTACTAAACTAACTGGGCAGTCTCTACTACTTCCTCCAATCTTGAAAACCACACCAGAGCTACTTCCATCTTTAGTTACCTCCAAACCCGTCACCTTCCTCTCTTCCCTAGCCTCCACCAAAATTTGTCTATATTCCTCATCTAGATGGAATATGTCTAAATTGGACCAAAGATCCTTATTGTTGTAGTCTAATTCCTCCTCCCACATCATTAGCTCCACTAAAAGATGAAAACCTTTGCTAAACCCTAGTTCTAAAAAACCTAATCCTAACTTTTAAGATTCACCCTCATATTTTGATGGAATATGTTGCACATGATATTTTTTCCTCATTTTTCTAGTATTGGTGTTGGGAGCACTATGAATACTTCCACCGTGATATTATGTTTGTCATACACAATAATAAACATATGGGTGGTGGATATAGGGTACAATCTATATGTTACTGTAGATGAATATTTTCATTGGAAATTACAACTATGTAATATGTATCATGAGGTTTGAAATTCTAGGCCTCAATATGCACATTACATATTCATTACCCATGATTTGATAGGATTGCATATCAGACAATGCCTAGTTATAATATTAGATAGTTTAATCATCAATGCTAATGAGTTTCATATCAACATCTATAATTATAATGGTTATGTCATACCATATATATATATAGTGGATCTTGGTGACCTATGACTAACATCCTTAGTAATGATTTAATTTCTATTAATTATGGTTTCTTCAATCTTAATTATGACTACTGCATTTTTGTACTACGGCCTGACTGGGCGTAGCGGTTAAGAACATTTGTTTCATTCTAGGAGGTTATAGGTTCAAATCCATAGGGGGGTAGGGTATGTACACCTCCATAGACTTTAGTATTCAAATTGCTGCATAGAGGAGGATCCCTTGTCCCAAAAACAAGGGGGTCTGATAAACCAAATTAGTGTATGGCTTGGTTGTGACTTAAAAATAGATTAAAAAAAGAATATTGGCTTAACAAAGTTTGAATTTTATTATTGGGAATAAAGAAGAAAGCGCTCCACATTTGTGAAAATCACTTCTCAACCGCTAAGATGGATCAATGTTGTAAGAAGGAATTGCATTTGGGAACCAAGAAGCTACTTAATTTTTTTGTGATTGTGTGCCATTCCTATGTTACCTTAGTAACATCCCCAATTCTAGCACTTAGTCATGTGAAGATTTCTTGCATGGTGCCCCTACTAAGAAGTGGCATGGCAATGTAGTCAAAATTTGGGAACAAGAGAAAGAAGTCGATGATGCCTAAGCTGACATGATCTAAATCACAATGATGTACAACAAAGGTTCAGTTTTCAATAAGCACATAGTTGTTCAAAGAGTGGGAATGTTAAGATACCAAAGCATTACCCTCAAGTAACAAAGTGTCATTGACAATCCAAGTCCCATGCGAAACACATGGATAGTGCATTTTTTTGTCATTGTGTTAATGGTGCAACATGATTCATAAATATCCGATCATGGATGGAATTTGATAGGCAAATTGTCCCTCACAAAACGATTTTCCCATCAAATACGGTCAAAACTCTTTGAATAATCATCACAACTCTTCATTAAAATGCCTAAAATGTTTATAAAATGACTTAAACTATCAGATTTGAAGAGCATAGTAGATTTGAAATTCCAACCCTCTATCCGATGTCATGAATAGCCTTTATATTTACCATGTACAGTTTGCTTGATGAATAATTATATTTCATGGGTTATGATATACAACTTTGGTGTAGTTACATTCTTGAGAAACTTGACATTATTACTATTAATACTATTAGTATTATGGTTGATGGTGCTCAATTTGCTTAAGAGTTAATTATGTTTAGCATTATTATTAGTGTAGTGAATAACCTAACTTTATTATTTGTGCATTCCCTTAATAAACAATTTGTCATTGTGGTTGATGGTTCTCAATTTACTCAAAGTTCATTAAGCTTAAGAGTATTATTGTGGATGAGGAAGCTTAATTTATTCAGAGTTCACTAAGTTTTTCAAATTGTTGAAAGTGTGCTCCACGTTTCTGAAAAATGTACATATTTAATTTTATTAGATGGCTTACAACACTTTTTTCAATAATACACGTACCACTTGATCTACTAACTTCTATTCTTTGACTTGATTTGATACATGAACATAATGATCACTACTCAATAACTTAGATTTGCTTGATTCTCCTACTTGACCCATATCTTAGTGTTTTCTATTTCTTAATACCTATATAATATAGGGTTTGGCCACCTCGTGGCTCTATATTATTTATTCTATTTCTCAATTTAATTAATAACTAGCAATTTCCCCAAGGAGGTGCAATAATACGCCGATAAGGTGGTTGTTAGAGGGTAAAAGAAGACAGAAAATGTAACATTAAAATGAGGTAGTGCAAGATTGCAATTAATACCACAAAAAAATGGAACTCTTTAATTTATCAAAAGTTAGAGAATAGTCCAACTCAGAATAGATAACCAGTATAGTGAACTTAAGGCTTTCCAAATAACATCACATTATACAACGAACATGCGATGGCATGGGAGAAATTTATCTGATGAAGAAAAGACGCCAATGTGTTGTTATAACTATAAAGAAGGAAAAACATGTTTAATAAGAACGCATGTATTCAAACATGGTGTTGCAAACATATTGGGGAAGTTGCAATTTTGGATGAATTCGGTAACTTCTAATCCATTCAAATGGCCCTCTCCATCACATTCAATTTACTCTCAACAAAGACACTTTACTCTTAATAGCATATATCCGATGTGAAAGGGGGATTCCAGAAGTATTCTAATAGCTCAAAGATCCTGGAAAATAACTAATCAAATTTACAGCCTCTTAAATCGATACCTAACTTCTTGAGATAATTATAGACATGAATGATCAATTTATAATGAGATGAAAAGCATTTCAAAATGGATGCAATAAGAGCTAGGCATTCACCTAGGATGTAATAGCAACATGATTTGAAACATTTTGAGATTATTTGAAACATTTGAACATGTCTTGATCAGTACATGAGCTATTGAAATGATTATAGACATCAATGATCAATTTACAATGAGAAGAACATCATTTCAAGAATCATCTCAGATTTTTTAATAAATACCTTCAACATTATAACAACTATGTGAAACAATAGTTGACAACTATGTGAAACGATGGCAGCAAAATTTTTTTCTAGAATGTGCATATTTGCAACATTATAACATATATATTGACTCAAAAATTTTTGCTTCACCTTAATTAACAAAGCATGGTATGATATTTATCAAATTTAATAACAACTATGATGGGTTGTAACAATTATGAGTAGCTGTATGAAATAGCATGAAATAGGTCAAATTCCACCTGCTCTCATCAAATATACTTAATTTTGAAAATCATAGAAATGAAGCTCATGAAGTTATGAATCGAACAAGGTAGATTGTTTCACAATATTGATATAAATTCATTGATATGCATGAGCGATAGAAAATATGCAAACACTTCAAGCTAAGAGAATGAGAGTAGAAAGTAAATGCAATGCAACCATCATAAGCATATAGTTATTAGTTTGAAAAAACACAATGCAACCATGATAAACATATAGCCATTAGTTTGACAAAATACAACAAAACGTAGTCCTTAAAATTGAACCATAATGCTATTTGCAATGTCATGTATAGCAAATTGCCTTTTCAAATAGATTCAAGTACTGAACAGTCCCACTCTAGTAAAACCTCCAACCTTGAACAACATCTAACAACAATTTTTTTTTAAGCGATGCATGGAATACGATAGAATTCAAATAGTTTAGGCTGGAAAGAGAAGTGGCAGTCACAAGATCCATGCACATCCGCTTCTAATATAGAAATAACACTTCGAGAAAACAATAGACAATGAAGATATAATAGACATAATACATGTATTTCTATAGTTTTCCCAATTGTTTATAATCTTTAGATCCAATATTTTGTCCTATACTTTTCCATGAGCTTCCATAGTTGTGGCTTCAAGCATCTACCTTCTCAGTTATGGCGAGACACATCTCCTGTATTTGAAATTTTGGGGCTATAAATAATGATGATTCCCCAAGAATCATCATTATATATATCTTTGGGCTTCCATTTTTGAGCTAAAGGTGCCAAAACATTGACAGCATGGTTCACGTGCAATGACCTGGTAGTTCAGCAACAACACATTGCAATGACCTGTTCAATTTCTAAAATCAATTATTTCCCAAGTCAATTGCTCAACTGATGTTCCTTCTGTGAAAACTAAAAAACGTTCTCAATTAACAAGATCTCCCATATACACTAACTTGGAAGGAATTCATTTCTATTTGATGTTCGAAATACATTGTAAGAATGTTCTAAATGTAATCCATGTGACATCCTCATATATGTTTCATTATAGTCTCTCTAAATACTCAACTAAGAATGTACACAATTTCAGAGATAAATATTCTAGGGTAACAAGAAAATTTGCTTAATTACTTGCATATTCGGGTGCTAGATATCCAAAAGTGCTAACTAATATGGTCTCCACAGAGTTCTTTTCCTATGGTGCCAACTTCACCAATCCAAAATATGAAACCTTTTCCTAAAAAACATGTCCAAGAAGTAAAATGAAGTATGCCATATCACCACCCATACATGTTATGTTGTGCATCAATTCTTTGAATTCCAAAATTGGACATAATACGATTACTGATATAGATGATTGTTCAACATGAATCCATGCAGAGGGATGTTTGTATCTGTTTGGCATGTTAATGACCTATTCGGGTTTAACTTACTGGAGAGAATTCGAGTGGCGACAACAATTATGAACAGGTTGCACAAATACATTGCTTGGAGTGGCCAAAATTACTTGTGTGAAGAGAAACAATAAAAACATGAACAAACATTCAAATGAAACATATAATGCCAAATTACAGTGAACTTTAGAATAAATGCATTATTTCTTCTATTAAATGAATCATATAATAGGTATGTCTTTTAAGTAATGATTTCAGCCATTTAGGGGGCTATTACAGAGATATATGCAATGTTTTGCTTACTACCTTGTATTTTCCAGATCGAAATTTTTTAAATCAACAAGCCTGTTAGTGTTGGGATTAACCTAAACTCCAACCCAACACTTTGTTTTTCACCCCTAATATTAGTTTCAAGTGTTAAATTGCTCTAAACCTTCAATCATAACTCATTTCTAAGTGTTGGTATCTTCTCCAAACACTACTTCATAATTAGGCATGGTTTTCCTAAGGAGGTGCAATAATACGTCAATAAGGTGGTTGTTAAAGGGTAAAAGAAGACAGAAAATGTAACATTAAAATGAGGTAGTGCAAGACTGCAATTAATACCACAACAAAATGAAACACTTCAATTTATCAAAAGATAGAGAATAGTCCAACTCACAATAGATAACAAGTTTATTGAACTTAACCGTTTTACACAATAGCAAATAGGGCTTTCGAATTAACATCACATTATACAACGAACATGCGAGGGCATGGAAGAAATTTAGCTCATGAAAAAAAGACTCCAATGTGTTGTTATAACTATAAAGAAGGGAAAACATGTTTGATAAGAACACATGTATTCAAACATGGTGTTCTGAACATATTGGGCCAATTGCAATCTTGGATGAATTGCAACAACTTCTAATCCATCAACCTGCCTTGAAGTAAAACAAACTTATCATTCAAATGGCCCTCTCCATCACAGCCACTTTCCTCTCAATAAATACATTTTCCTTTCAGCAAATATCTGATGTGAAATGAGGATTCCATAAGTATTCTAATACCTCAAAGATCGTGGAAAATAACTAATAGAATTTACCTCTTAAATCGATACCTGACTTCTTGAGATAATTATAGACATGAATGATCAATTTATAATGAGATGAAAAGTATTTCAAAATGGATTAAATAGAGCTAGGCATTCACCTAGGATGTAATAGCAACATGATTTGAAACATTTCGAGATTCCTTGGCAGCCAATGTGGTGGGAAATGTCTTGATCGGTATGTGACTTCTTGAAATGTTTATAGACACTAATGATCAATTTATAATTAGAACAAAAGCATTTCAAAATGTTGGCTCTTGATATATATCCCTCATATACTGGTTCATTCTATATTAGGATATATATCATATTCATCAACGTGGTTTCATTCTTTAATATATATCAATGTAGTGAACAACCTCTCCAACCTTGAACAACATCTAACTTCAAAACCAAGCCAAATATCTTACGTGGTTGAGGGTATCAATAACAACAAATTTTCTTAAAAACTAATGCATGGAAAGCGATAGAATTCAAACTATTTAGGATGAAAATAGGCTCCTTAACTTGATTTCATATTTCAAAAACATAAGTTAAAGGATCCATGCACATCCATTTCTAATATAGAAGTAGCAGTTCGAGAAAACAATAGACAATGAAGAGATAACAGACATAATACATGTATTTCTACAGACTTCCCATTTGTTTAGAATCTTTAGATCCAATATTTTTCCATGTAGAATCTTTAGTACAATATTTTTCCAATATTGTACTTAATTTAAGTTAATGCGGAATTTTAAAATGGATACTTAAGCACAAAATTTAATGGAAAAAATACAAAAAAACATAACTACTTTAATTTAACTATTTTTCAAATGTACAATTAAATGTTAACATGTAATTATATTTCATTTAACAATAAGTCTCTCTTAAAGAACGATTAAAGTAAATGTTTAAGAGACATTCAAATGCCCCACTTCCAAGAAAACAAAGATATGTAAGGAAATTAATTTTTTGTGTAAAAGCTGACAAAAAAACCCAAAAAGACTAAAACCAACATTTATCAGTTCAAGATAAGGCCATGGATGAGCAAGAGGCAAAAAGCAGCATAATTATGGGTCAGACAAGGAGTTTAATATTTTCTCTGTCATAAATGTAAAAATAAATTGCATGTCTTTCAACTTTAACACTTTGCTTGTCACTGCGTTAAAGTTGGTCCTTGAGATGGATTTTCATTTCCAATATACATAGCATAAAAATAGCAAAAGTATAGTGAAACTAATAGACGGTAATTTAAAAACAAATGCTAAATAGATCCTGTTTGGATCTGACTTATACTCAGACATGTTGATTCAGTTATTGTCGCCAATAGGACAAGTTTTCATAAGGGTTACTTTGAGAGAGAGAAGGTTAAAGTGGTATGGGTTTAGGTTAGATACAGACAACAACAAAACCCAGTGACCAAGTGGCAATATCTCATAAGAGTAGCAGCAAGGATAGTCATCCCAAATCACATGTAGGCACCTTAAAAGGCATAGCTCTCTCTAGTAGACAGAAAACTACTATTGACCTACCATATATGGTTTAACATAGACATAGCTAAGGTGGGGTAGGGCATCGCAATGCATGGACAAGATAGGAGAGATTATGTACAACCATGGGCCAGTAAGAATATAGACAACCCAGTAGAAAAATGATAGAAAAAGTCACATCCTGTTGGGAGAAGATAAGCACATTAATGGGCAATCCAAAAGGCATCCAAAAAACAAGAGTCTAGGCTTGTCACTATCCAAATAGGAAGAAGCCCCCAAACATAATACATCCATCTTCTAGCAGTTCAAGGAAAGGTCGGGAAATGTTGAAGGGAGCGATGCGCAGGGTATGACTATTGTGAACTCCCTAGGCTGAGAAGTGAATTTGTATTCCCTAAAGGGTTTGACAGTATCATGACCTAGCTCAACAAGGCTAGGCATAAATTTCAAACATGCGAACAAGGCCACGTTTCAAAACTGACAACCAACAAAAGTGAAAGGCTATGTATGGGAAGCTAAAGGAGGTCACGTTCTCAGCCCATGGCCAGGAGAAAAAGACACAACACCAACGGCTCAGCCCTTGGAGGGATGACAAAGGTCACGGACCAGCCCTAAAGGCATACATAGTCACTTTCCAATCACTAAAGGGCCACAAACAAAGTTTAGCAACCGAATAGAAACGCATGTATAAGCATCCTACAAAGGGATGCATTTTTTGTGTTGGGAGAAGAAATACAACCTTTAGAGTTAGAGGAAACTTTGAAGGAAGATGATATATTAGAGGTACATGGATAGGAAGGTCCCCAATGGTTTCTTAAAAATTCCAAACAGAAGGCCATAAATCATTTGAAAGTCCAGAAATGTTGCACAAGATAAGCAAATTAATGGGCAAGCCAAAAGGAATCCAAAAAATAAGTGTTTAGGCTTGTACTATACAAATAGGAAGCAACCCCCAAACATAGTACATCCATCCTATAACAGTTCAAGAAAAGGGCAAGAAATGTTGAAGGGAGCAATGCACAGCTTTGGCTGTTGTGACCTCCCTAGTCTGTGAAGTGAATATGTATTCCCTAAAGGGTTTGGTAGTGGCATGGCCTAGTTCAACAAGGCCATGCATCAATTTCAATTATGTGAAGAAGGCCACATTTCAAAACTGGAAACCAACAAAAGAGAAAGGCTTTCTATGGGCAAGTAAAGGAGTTCACATTCTCAACCCATGGTCAGTAGGAAAAGGCACATCACCCACAACTCAACCCATAGAGTGCCAACACAAGACACAATGCAGCCCTAAAGACATACACATTCACTTTCCAGTCACTAAAAGGCCACAAACCAAGTTTAGCAGCTGCATAGAAACAAAAATAATGCAAACCCAATGCAAACCCTGCTATGTACGAACACCAAACCCTATTCCTGCAAATAAGTTGAATGCAATTTGTTTGTGCGACCCCAAGTACTGCAAAGCATGTGAAGCCACTCTACCTACGAAATCATTGGCAGTTTGAGATCACCAAAATGAATGTCAATGCAAAACACAATGATTGCATGAAGGAGGGGCGATGGATTGACAAAATGTCAAGCGACCCCCATGAATGGGTTATGTGAAAAAAGACAATTCCATCTTATATACCCATGGAGTCCATCTACCCAATGAAAGTATTGAAGGGAGATTAGATGGTTGAGCCATTAGTGTTTGTTACGAAACCCCTTAGTGCAGTTAGCAGAAAAACTCAAAGCAAGCTATCTACAACCTACAGTTTGGGGTTTAATAGGTTCAACTCTATTGTGAACAGGACGATAAGAAGTAGGCCAAGCAAATTCCCTTGGATCAAGAGAAGAATGATCCGAAGTTAGGGTATAAAATTGGAGGAGGAGAAGAAACCATGGTGCGAAAAGAGCTCATCGAAGAAGTGGAATAAATTGTTGGGGTGTGGGGAAGAAGCGGTCGAAGCAGCAAAAGAAACCGCAGGATTTAAGAATTCCAAACGGAGCAACTGAAGAGCGTAAAGGACACAATTCAACAAAGCAGGAGGACAAATGTGCAATTTGGGTTGGAGGAATGGAGGACGAATTCTATACTGGTCTCAAAAAACACCCAAGGTTAAAAACGCTTGTCATGGCCCACTCCAAGATCATAAAGAAACCTAGGCGTCAAGGAAAAGCAAAAGTAACCCTAGGTGTTAAGCAGAAGATAGCTCATAAAGAAAAAAAATAGCAAACAATTCTACAATAGACAGAGAAGCAGACCTGGTTTCCTCTCTTGCCCAGGTGCCACCTACAAATGGAGGAGTGAAAGCTAAATGTAAAATATTTAGAACCCTTCTAGAAAAGTCCCTTAGGTAATCCCTAAGTTGTAGGATAGTTACTAATAAAATAAAATAAAGATTAGGTTGATTTAAAATTGGGTACTAAAGGTCATATGATTAGGCCTAACACTACTTTTGACGTACGACCCATGGTTTAGGACATACATGTATAGACATGGGAAATGCATAAGAAATACATCCCAAAAAAAAAAAGGATTTCTTAAATGATGAGTCTAGCATTTCTTAGTGCCTCCTACTTGCCCAAACAGCTTGCATTAATCATTTACTATCTTGCGTGGTTGGTTGTGCTTAGCTATAGGAAGTACTTAGCTAATTTATAGTCTCCCTTAGCCATTCCCCGAGGGGTGCAATTTCAGATTTGAGATTTTTTTTCAAGCACCCTTGTCTTTTTGCAAATTGGGCATTCTAATACTATGAGAAAGTTGGTTGTAGTTCTGAATTCTCTAGTTATGAACCTTAAGAATAAATTGCACCCAACATATCAGTATTCATCATAGCATTCATAACTCATTTGAAATTACCCAATCAAACATCACTCCTTTCTGGTTTTCTTCCTGACCAAAATCCAAAGCCTTTTGTCAAGTTATGAGTTTCATCAATCCTAAAATCAAGGGAGTGTACTAGATGTTAAAATGTTATGAAAAAGAAAAGATAGTCATGAAAATAAAAGAGAGAGGAACAGGTGCTAGGAAATACAAAAGTTCAAACCAAAATCGTTGTGAGGCCCCATTTCAGTATCAGCAAAAAAAACACAGAAAAATCTAAGGAGCAATGAATGGAGTTATTTATGGTATTTTTTAAATGTCTAGTGGATCTCAGGAAGATCGAGTACATTCTTAACCACTTGGAAATATGTGTGGGAAACATATGGAACATCATAGCAATAAAAATCTTCTTAGTTCACAAAACACATAATTCATGGACATTATTCTATAACAAAGAATACAAATGTAGGCATTAGAGGCAGAGTATTTGACACTGAAAGTATCTACAAAAGCACCCACTTATCAGCTTTAAAACCTCATCCATCACTAGATCCACCCCATTAGACACCAAATAAGAAGAAGACATTCCAGAACAAGACAAAGATCTAATGAAGTATTGAAATTACGGTAAAATCAATTAGGAATAAGGTAAAGAGATACCCAGAAACAATTATGAATTTATGATTACACCAACAAATATAAGTAAACAACCATCAATCTGAAAGATAGAGTAACACCTTCTTTAAAATACAACTGACAAGATAAGCTTCCATAGCAAAAGAGTCTACAAAGAAATTAAAAATATATCATTATATCATCACATGCATCATTCCTCATGAAGAAAGAAAAGGATAAAAGGTGTTTAGAACTGAATTTTATCTTAACCAAGAAAAATGAACCAATGCATATAATGCATGTTGTTGACCCTAAGTATGTATAGGAATATTCCCCAAGTATACATATTATTCGTCATAAAATGAGATATTTTTTTATGCCAAATGAGACATGCATGCTATAAAATGAGACATGAACGTTAAATGTTCCAAATGGCTTCAAATTCTCCTCGAATAAGGTAGTTTTAAGAGCTAGGTAAGCAATACTACATGTCACTGTCTCTAAACTGAGTTGGAATTGCAATAGTGAGAGTTTATTTTGAGCCTTGCTTGAAGTTCTCTATATAAATCTGGATCTAGCTTCATGCTTTGCATATGGAGTTCATTATTACATATCTGAACAAATAAGTTAGCTACCTCCTCCCGAATTGCTTCCCCAAAAATAATTTAATCTCTGCAATTCTAGTTGTCATTGCTTTCCAACAATGAATTTGAGAATAAAATATATTGCCATCAAAACCCACTCTACAAAGTTCACTTTGCATAATGCCTTCCCTTGTGAATCTCACCCTTTTCACAAAACACAAACATGCCAAAGTATACACAACCTGAAAGCTTTTGTAAAGCATCTTAGGATTTCATGAGCATTTTTATGTTTGTTTAATGAACCCTGTAAACATAAGCAAGTTGTGTCCAACTCCAACTTTGATAACTTTGGTTATAACAGGCCAACAAATGATGACCATAAATGAGTTTCCCAAATGAATCTCGTTAGTTGTTGATTGTCAACCTCTTCCATGTCAATGCCATCAGAATTCAATTCATTCCCAAATGAATCTCGTTAGTTGTTGATTTTCAACCTCTTCCATGTCAATGCCATCAGAATTCAATTCAATAGTCATGAATGATGAATGTTATCATCATCCACCAATGTCATTGTCAATGTCAATCCACCAATCATGTCATCACATGAGCTTGGAGATTTTCCACCATTTCAAGTCATCAACTCCAACATATATTAACATTTGTTAGGTTTCTAGTTGTTTTACTTTCAATTTAGTTGGTGTATTTTCAGTTTACATTTGGAAGAAAGTTGACATGTTGGTTTTCTTAGCTTAAGTAAGGTGAGGAATATATTGACAATAACCTGCAACTATTGAATGCAATACAATGTAAAGTAATTTTTTTAATGTTCAAGAGAAGCATATTCCAAATAAAATAAAAATGTTTTAGAGTCCATATAGATTTTATTTATGGCATGTAGATAGGATCCATCTTGAATTATTTTTATAAACTATCTATGCACCAGCCCTTCCAACTAGTAGTCTATAAAAATGAGAGAAATTTTACAGTCCCCTTTAACCATTGGAATACATCCTTACATACATTTTATTCCCATGAGCTAGAATCTTGTAACTTCAAAGTTCAAAATAGATGAGCATCATCTATAAGTGGGATAGATTTGAAACACCGATAGTTTCCCACACAAAGAGGTGTTAGCCACAACTCGAACAACAAGATACAAGCATTAAAAAAATTTACAATCTCATCTCCAACGTTTCTTTTGGAATTTTGGCCAAACAATGTTGCACTTGCTTCATTTGATAGGTCTATAAAACCCTCATGACTTCTATCCAAACCCTAACTGAAATATATTCTTTTAACACTTCGCATTGTCCACTTGCTTACTCTGTCTCTCAATGACCAAAATAGGCATTTACCATTATAACTAAGGTAACAAAAAACCCTGAAATAGATATACAAATAAGAAAGGGTTATTGGATTCAGTAATATAAGTAAATAAAAGAAAAAACACAAAGAAGGCCAAGTAGAGGCCCAAGAAGAAGCACAAAAAGAGACACTTACACTAATAGTGTATCGTGGAGTGGCAAAAGTGTAACCATAAATAATAAGCTTAGAGTAGTTGCGACTAAAGTCCTACACTTTATGGGCCAGGTTTTAGAAGCATAAGGAAATCATCACATAATCAGAGCAACATATTTATGAGTATATAGAACAATATTGTGAGAGTATATAGAACAATATTGTGAGTAGTATGACCAGGTTTATGCAGAGAACATTAAAGTAATATCCTTATGAACCAATTCAAATCGTGTGAGATGATACATAAAAGTTACTATGGCAACTGGCAACAAAATCATTTGGAACAATATCGACATTGCATAGGTTCTCACCTTCCCAACAAAAGGGTATTGAATTTTAGAATATTTGAATAGAAAAAGACCCAAATATCAAAGGATAAAGTTTCTTAAACTAGGATCACAATTCATCATACGAAAAATTTCAAGCCTTAGATATTTGAAGATCTACTGATCTAGCAGAAGGATACAACAAAATTTGAGAAAAATAAATTCCTTGGCCTCCCTCTAACTTTGAGCTATTTAAAAAGAATGTTTGGCTGGGATCCTTCAAAGAGATGCGTTGATATATTGGAGACTTCGTGTATATCATTTTTTTTTGGTTATAAAATAACTCGAGACAGGCACCAGTTCAAGGGCAACAAGATTTCAAGAAAAATAAACCGTCTTCTAAAAAGCATTTACCAGCTATAAGAGGTTTTTCACATAAAACTGATAACCACATAATGAAATAATTAGGCAATCACCTGAAAAGTAAGAATTTAGTTCTAAAAAACACATGCCATTTATGCATTTTGACCAGACATTGCAAATGCTCTAACGAGGCCTTGAGCCGCATCTCTCTTTTGGTGCTCGACCTATACCTCCAGGATTTGATTTATGCAACTTCACTTTCGCTCCTGATATCTGGCTAAGAAAGTTTTTGTTCCCAAAAATATTGGGATTATATTTCTATTATAATTATTGTTGTCTGTTTGCAAAAACACAATTATCTACTTGCATATGTGAAATTTGTCTTAAGGTATTTCGTGTTGCCCAATTCATTATCCATATTTCAGGCCACAAGACAAATCCTTTCTCCACCATTGCCCATGCTTTCACTGCTTCTTACCACCTCAAAAATTGCTCTTTTGGTTGCACCAGTTTGCAGAGGTGGTCTTTGTAATATCCAAACAATTATGCAGCAGAGTTTTGGTATTACTGGTAAAATGAAAATAAGATGGGAAAAGTGACAATCCCAACATTTTTCAGCAATGCTATGTTGAAATGGCCACAAGGCAATTTTTTCAAGATGGTAACATTTTCCACAATAAATAGAGGATATGTTTATTGCAGGTGAGGTTGAGAGGATGAAGTTGATTTTCTTTTATCATGGAGAGGAAAATATATTAATTCTGGAAGAAACATATGCAACTTTGAGGTATATATTAATTATGGGAGAGACATCTGTAGTGAATGTCATCGAACACTGCACAATTTCTCTTAAAGCTGCAAGCCAATTTTAAAAGCCATATTAATGAGTTGTTCTAGTTTTAATGGTTGGACAAAACTCTGTTGTCAACAACAATTAAAATGTTTCCTGGGAACTTATACCCAAAGAGAGTAGACTTCCAAGTAACAGACCTAGGGATAACCTGACCATACAGGTTTGAAACCATTCCAAGGGTGATTTATCATATGAACACCAGGCGAGCGGTTCTTACCCAGTTCCTTTCGTACGGATACACAATTTGTGGTCATCCCGTTCACTTTTGTTCTTCTTTCTTGCATTATAATTTTGTTGACATTTATCATAAATAAGTACATTACTTCAGCTATAGATCAGAAAAACCCATCCATCGCGCTCCCCCTCCAGCCAGCTAACAAGCTCTCCAACCCAGCTATTTACCCCATATATATAGTATATATAGTAGGAGTAGGCCGAGTACAATGCCATGACTAACTAAACCAAATTTAGGGAACAAGTTGAGAAACGGAGCATGCTAGAGAAGAGGATTGCAACGTTGGATTTCACTTTAGCAGAGACCTTTCCAGCGTTGGATTTCACTTTAGAAGAGACCTTGGCAATATGGTGGGCAACACATAGGACATTGCATTCCTGGGAGGACACAATCAAGGTGCTACAGACCCGCTTCTTATCGGACATTGGGGCTCTGTCTGCAAATGCCAGAATTAAACTCTCAAATTGAAACTAAACATATAGCAATTCAAATCAGCAATAAATCCTCTTAAATATTATATAAACCACAAGTGACCAAACAATTGCATTAAGAATAAAATAATGGAGGACTAAATACACCACACAGAAATCGAATTTTCGAACAAATATACCCAAATACACCATAGAATCCAAAGATATTTGAACAAAGATACCAAATTATTAAACAGAAACACAGATATCTGGACAAAAATACCCAAATCATTAAGCCAAAATACCCAAATCATTAAGCAGAAGATGCACACATCAAGTTTTATTTCATCTTGTGTACACACTAATTTCTCCTTGCACAACATTGGATCAGACGGAGGAGAGCTGAGCAGCAGTCCATCTATTGCGGGCATCCTTGTACAGGTAGCATGTAATGAAGCTTAAGAAATGGGCAGACGCGGTTGGGGGCGTAGAGAGATCCGCATAACAGATTGGGCACATTAGCGCCAGCCAGTCAGATCTGCCAGAAACGGTAAATTCCCGGTATAGCACTCCAGCAGACTCAACCCCATGTCTCTCTCTCCGTCCAGTGGCTCCCCAAATCATAGATCTGTAACGCGATGGCTCCCCGCACGCTCACACGCGGATAGACAACTCCGGGAATCTCCTCTCTTCACTGTGGCTCTTTTTATTGTGTTCTCCACGCAATCTGCACATGTCTCCCTACTGCTCACGGGTGATTCCTGCTCTTGGGATCTTCCAGGATAGTAGAAACTTTCAGACTGGCGTTATCAGCTATGAGGTTTACTAAGAGCTCCTCAAATTCTAACCAAAACCTCCCATTCAGCCTGGATTGTATTTTTCTTAGTCGGATCTTTGATTTTTTTTAAAAGAGGCTCTGGAGGGCTGGGAATTTTAACACGTTAAGAGGAATGCTAGAAATCAATGGATATTTGAATATCTGAGTGATCCTAGCAAAACCAACTAATCACGAAAAAGACATGCGGAGGAATATGTTTTGCTAAATAGACAAGGAAATGAAATATTTTATTTTAATAACTATTAAATAGGAGACATTTGTTTAAAGTTAAAATTTTAAAAGTGAAATAAGTTAAATACAATTCACAAATATAATGATATTAATAATTGAGATTGAATTTATAAATAAATAATTCATATTGAGCGAGATCGAGCCTTTTTTTAACATTCATTTACAGTTGGATTTTTAAAATGAAATAGATTAAATACACTTCACAAATATAATGATATTAAAAATTGACATTGAATTTATAAACAATACATAATAAGTTTTGGATTAGTGTTAATTTTTTTGGGATAAGATTTAATAATATAAGTTAGTTTTACTTTTATAAGAAAATGTAAAAGCATATTGTTTTGATAAATATATTTTTGTATGTTTAGATAAATATAATCTTGGGTTTTTAATTTCATCATTAAAAAATAATTAAAAATAAATTAAAGGCTTGGATTGACAATGACATGCAATTTCAAACCACATTACAAAGAACAACTAAACAATATTATTAGCAAAAAAAAACAACTAAAAGTGGTAGTTGTTTGCTATCAGAAGATTGGATTGGATTGATTTGCAACTTTGTAACCATAAAATTCTAGTTACCATTTCTACCCCTTGACTTGTAAGAGGTTTGATTGATTTTACCACTTCCTATATCTGGGCACTTGTAAGATAATGTTGGACGCAAAAGTGGCAATGGGTGCACAAACAGTTATTATGTAGGAACATACACATGTTCATGTATCTATCAGTTAGGTGTCTTCCAAACTGGTGTGAATTTTTCCAAATAGTCATGCACAAGAATGTGCACATGCTTTAGGAACATGCATGCAATGCAATGATAATGAGTGCGTGTTCCCAAACACATGTATATTATTTTTAATATAAAACAATATTTTGGTAATTTTTCCATAACTTTCTACCACCATCATCAATTTTTGAAATTTCTTAGCTTGTTGGAGAGGTCTTCAAGATATCTACATGTTTATATTAATACTTTTTATGTTTATACATAAGTAATTGTTTATTTTGAAAATAATAGAAAATGAATGTTTAGGCCATGACCAAAACTTCAAACCACCACATAGTCCCTCTAATAATAATATTTGGCGGTCCACAGTAATTTGGGTACTCTTAGGAGGTATTTTACATTAGGTATAGGTTTCTAGGATTTGGCCATTGTAAAACGAGAAAAAATAGGTAATTACGCTCCAAATGAAGCATACAAGGCTCATGGCCCATAAACAAGGATTGAAACCATTACATTGGCCCTCTGAAGAGAATGTTTGGCCTCCAAGTGGAGTATGGTTGCTACTATAATACCTTCTATAGTAGGGATGGGTTTCAAGGCCTTAATAGTCAGCATGGGAGGAAAATAAGGCCCTTAGGTCCTATATGAAGCATTTAGAGACCAAGGACCATGAAGAAGACCTTAAACCACAAAATATGTACTTTATAGGGGATCATTTTCCCTAAGTGAGATATTGGTGGTTTTATGAGGCTATGTGCACTAGGGATGGGTCTTGGACCATGGTTGGGGAAGAAATAGAGGAAAGCATGCCTTGACATTAGATTCTTGAGGTGATGAGCAATTATTAAAGCCATGAAACATAACATACACCCTTTAAAGTGATATTTGGTATACAAATTGGATATGAACACATTCAAGAGTTTTTTCACAATGGAATGGGTTTCAAGGCCTTGGCTAGAGTCATGGGAGAAAAGCAACTGTCTTACACCATAAATGGATCTGTAAGGCTCATTGACCATGAACATGACCTAAAACCACAACATATTCCCTTTAGATGCAATCTTTGGACTCTAGGTGGAATATGGATACCATTATGAAGTCTTGTGCACTAGGGATGCATGTCTTAAGGCTTTGGTCATGCTCAAGGAAAGAAAATAAGGTCATTGGGTCCTTGATAAAACCTTTAATGATAAAGGACCATAAATAATTCCACAAACCACATAACATGTCTTATATAAGGAATCTTTATCCTTTGAGAAAGATCTGGATACCATTGCAATGGTTTGTGCATTAGAGACGAGCCTCAAGACCTTAACCATGGCTAGGGGAGAACTCCAAGGAATTAGATCCTAAACAAATATTATTAGGTTAACACTCCATGATAAACACTAGTACAAGATGAGAGATAAGTGACCAAAAAATTACCAAAATCCACAAATAAATGATCACTTTTGAGTTGGCGACCACTGGTGGAAAATTATCGGTCATTTATCATGCGACAAAAAATGTGGTCATATTTAGTTTAGTCGTTTATAGCTTATTTTGTGGTCATATATTTGGTCATTAATTTGGTTCTATATTTGGTAATTATTTTTCAAATTAATGACCAAATATACGACCAAATTAATGACCACAAGATAATCTATAAACGACCAAACTAAATATGACCGCATTTTTTGTCATATGATAAATGACCACTAATTTGCCACCAGTGGTTTCCATCTAAAAAGTGTACATCTATATACGAATTTTGGTTGTTTTTTTGTCATTTATTTCTCATTCTATACTAGTGCATATAGAGTCACTGAATTGTTCTAATATTTAAACCTACATAGAGTGATTTAATGATTAATGACTCTTCACTGACCAACATGTGATAAAGTTCTTATACATTTCAAATTTTATTTCGTTTGTTTAGATATGGTCTTTGCATATATACATTTACACTTTTCAATGAAAAATTTACAATAACATTCATTCTCTTACAACATTACATTTTCAACTATGTATAACATATATTACCTTAAACATATTATTTTGATTGGTTAAAGCATTCTTGTTAAGATACTTGATGGCCATTTAAGATCCTTTACTAAATCGATGATTTCAGTATGTCCATATGTGTTATAGTGTATATACATTTTTCTTACACATTTGATGGATTTTGTCACATTTATCAACAACTTCATGCTTTGAATAGAGATGCATTTGAAATTCTGGACTATTTTTCAATTTGCGAGAGTGAACAAAGTTTTTCCTCAGTTTCTTTTCTGATTTCAACCTCATTGTAAGATATGCTATACACTTATTGATGTAGTTTTCTATGAGTTTGTTTCTTGCAAAGTTTTTTATTTTCATGCATATACCTTTCGACATTCCCCTTCACCTGCGTTAGGAGTGTGCTAATTATAGAAAGCTTACATGTGAAGGGTACTAATTCAACAAAATATGTGCCAATCCTTGGAAAAGAGTTTTAAATAAGCAAAAACATGTTCAATGCATGGTATCTAATAAATCTATGTGTCAAGAAAACTTAAAATACATGAACGAAACTATGCAACACATGATTTGGAATTAGCTACTATGGTACACGCATTAAGGATGTAGAGACATTACTTAATATGAAGAAAATTTGCCTCAATGTCGGATGACATAAGCTTAAAATACTTATTTAACCAACAAAGCTTGAATGCTCGCCAAGCAAGGTGGTTAGCCTTCTTGAGCAAGTATAGTTTTGAGATTAAACACATTAAAGGAAAAGAGAACAAAATGGCAGATGCCCTAAGTAGGAATCCCATTCCACATTGTTTAGCTTCTTTTAGCAGCTATAAAACAAATCTTGAACATTTAATAAAAGAAGTAGCTAAAAATGTTGAAAAGCACTTAAACGTTAAAGAACAATTGGAGACAAATGTTAATGGAAACAATTCAGTTTATTCTATAAGCTCATAAGACTCATTAATTTATAAAATCGATTATATATACCAAATTCTGAAGAAGTTAAACAATTAGTTTTGAATGAGCTACATAAGAAACCATATTCCACACATCTGGGATACCACAAGATTATAACTAAGTTAAGAAAAAACTATTATTGGCCTAACATGAAGAATGATGTTGCAAATTACCTAGCTAGGTGTATTGAATGTCAACAAGTAAAATCCAAACATCAACATCCTACCGTGTTATTGCAACCCCTACCTATTCTATAATGGAAATGGGAAGTAATAAGCATGGACTTTATAACGAGGTTGTTGAAGTCATTATCCAACTGACACACTTTATTTGGTCAATTTCGGCCCAATTATCCACTATCCTAAGTTTAATTGACCTAATTGGCATCATATGAGCACACCATGACATTAGCATGAGCACAACCACGCCTTTCCTCAATCAAGGAGGCCAACTAAGCCTTCTCCTTCAATCGGGGAGGCTAACTGGGTTTCCCCCTTCAAACGGGGAGCAATTCTGGCATGATATGAGTGTCATAAGTGCACCTAATTGCTAACTAATTGTTGTTTCACCTAAAAATCAGTTGAGCTGAGTTGTAAAGTTGCCTCCATCATGCAATTGTCTATTTTGGGTTGATTGGGATGAACTGTAGTGAGTTAATGCGCCCCCAACCACTTCTAATGAGCAACATCACTTCAGTTAACTTCATTGGAGCTAACTGGAGTTAATGATGCGCTACCACCTACCGATTGACATGCAGTGACATGTGTCTGAGTTACATTCAGTTAGACGCAGTCATCTATTGCACTCTGATTCAGTTAGGGATCAATGACAGTCAGTTATGGTTAACTAAGTGTGTCTAGTGTTGGTTGACATTCAGTTAAGCTACACCCATCCATGCAATTCTAATTGTCTTGGAATTCATGCATTTTGCATGACATTGTATTATATTATTCATTCATTCATTATACAGAGCTGCAAACTCCTATTGCAGTAGGACCGTTACATCATTTCATGTCTAATTTGTCTTGAACCACTTGTGAGTTTGTACTTTGTCCCAAGATTGCTGTGACATAATTTATATGGTATCAGAGCCTCGATGAGACAAATCTCTATTCTTCAAAAACATGATTTTTTATGGATCTAGCATGCAAAATTGAGCAAAAGCTCAAATTCCAACACTGCACCAGAAGCAGAAGGTTTACCACTTAATACCCCAAGTTAAGGAAGTGATGATCAATCTTTCTTGATCAATTATGCTGGGTGTAATGAAAACCTGAAATGTGTAGGTTGTTCGACCTTACAGTGACTTTTTTGTGTTGATTGTAGGATTTTTTACAGTTTCAGAGCATTCACTACCGTAGAACAATGGATTATTCCATAGAGCTTCTAACTCCTTTAAATTACCACCAATGGAAAGGAGATATGGAGATTTAGCTCCGTGCTAAAGGACTCTATAGAGTCGCTATGAACACGGAGGAAGAGCTTAACCATGTTGTGGACAAGGCTAGAGTCTTTAACAAAATGGATGAAGCTTTTGGGTTTCTGTGTCTCTCTATCTCTAAGGAACTTCTATTCCATCTCTCGAGATTGAAGACTCCGAAAGCAATTTGGGACCAACTTGCCTTCCTGTATGACAAACATAATGATTTGAGGATTTATCAGCTTTAGAATGAGCTGATTTTTCTTCAACCTAGAAATTTCGGATCTCTCAATGACTTCTTCACAAAATTCAATTATCTAGTCCTACAGTTGAAGCAGTGTGAGGTGAAGAAGGAGGATGATCAACTCATCCTCGCCATTCTCTTCAAAGTTGGTGTGGAATACTCTGTATTTGTCTCCACTTTTCATTTTGGGAAGCTCACAACCCCTGGATGGAAGATGCCATCTCTCAATGCCTTTATTGAGTCCCTAACAAACAAGCACGACAAGCTTGTTCAGATGGGGATCATTCGATCCTCAAAATATCAATCCCTATTTGCTTCAGGGCCCAAAGATCTAAAGGGAAAAGGGAAGAATAATCAAAAGAGTAAATTTGATGCACCAAAGTCTAAAGAAATGAACCAACAGCATGAAGAGCCTTCCAGCTCAAAGAAACACAAGAACAAAGGAAACGAAGGGAAAGAGAAAGTAAAGTGTTCATATTGTGAGAAGGGCTTCCACCCTAAACATGCCTGCATGAAGAAGAAGCTTGATGAGATGACTTCTCTCCTCATGAGAAATTATATCGATCTTCCGGAGAGTGTTTGAAAGAGGGACAACCAAGATCGGGATACCCAATAAGAAAGAGGACATGCTCTCATGGAAAGCACCTCGAATCCCAAAGCTCCGCTCATAGACTCTGGAACTTTGAATCACATGATGGTAAGCAAATATTCCTTCTCTTCTCTGGACACCAAAAAAACAACTCTCGTCCACATGGGAGATGATTCTACCATCATTTTGAAAGGACAAGGTATAGTAAATATTGAACATGGCAGTTTTTTCAATGTTCTGTATGTACTCTCCTTGGCCTCAAACCTCCTAAGTGTATATCAAATTACTCATACCGAAGTGACCAAGAGAGTAACCTTCAGCCCCAATAATGTATAAATCACTGAGATTGCATCCAGTAAACTTGTTGCAAAAGTATTAGCAAATCATCATGCAAAAGCCTATGATTTTCCCGTTTTCTGGCGGATGCAAATCCCACCACTCTTCTGACTCAAGGAAATGAGGTCAGTAGACTATGGCATGATATATTTGGTCATTTAAATTTCAAGTGCTTGTAGTAACTTCAGAATAATTCCATAGTTGAAGGCCTCCCAGCCATCAAAGCTACCACTAGAGTTTGCAAAGGTTGTATTGTTGGCAAACACCCTGAGCACAAGTTTGATCGGGGAAAGGCAAGCCGTGCATCAAGTATCTTGGGGTTGATTCATTCTGATATCAACAAACCTATTCCCACCACATCCATTAATGGATATCGGTATGTAATCACCTTCATAGATGATTTCTTTAGATACACTTGGGTTTTCTTCATTAAGAAAAAATATGAAGTTTTGAGTTGAAAGCACTGGTTGAGAATGCCTTTGGGAGAAAGATTAAATATCTAAGATCTGATAATGGAGGGGAATATATCAGTTCTGAATTATTGCAAATATTTTCATACAATGGGATCAAGATCCAACATTCCATTCCCTACACCCCTCATCAAAATGGTGTAGCGGAAAGGAAAAACCACTCTCTCAAGGAGATGACCACATGCATGCTAGAAGCAAAAGGATTGGCTGAAAATTTATGGGCTGAGGCCATGAATGCTTCTACACACATTCAAAATAGAGTACCTCACTCCTCCATGAAAGGAAAGACACCTTTCGAAGCCTATTTTTGGACACAAGCCGGATGTGTCAAATTTCAGGGTGTTTGTGCCCACTGCATGGGCTTGAATTCCGCATGACAAGCGGAAGGATTTGCAACCGCAAAATGTTGAATAGAAGAATCTAAAGGATTCAAGTTGCTGAATATCAGAACAAAACAAATTTTCATTGAAAGAAGTGTCAGATTTCAAGAGCCTCTCCGAGAGGTAGAACTAGTCAAGGAGAAAACTGTTGAAATTCCCTCCTGTTATGCTCATTATTCTGATGATGAAATTGGGAGCGATGGCTCTGATTTTTCTGATATAATGTCTAGTATCAGTCAGCAACAAATATTAGGTTCAGAATCAGATTCTGAAGTGTGAACTTATCTCCCAACTTGGTCCAAGAAGACACTCTCTTCCGCCGGGGAAAACATTGGAAATCCTATTGATCCAAGAAGAACCCGGTCTGATTTTCAAAGAGCAGGTATTTCTCTATCTTGTCATGAATCATTGCTATCTGAGACCTGTTATTTAATGATTGGGTCAGATCCTAAGTCCTACTACCATGCTCGAAAAGATTCAAGATGGCAAGTTGCTATGGACGAAGAGTTAATTATCTTCGTAAAAATGCTACTTGGGAGCTAGTTTCTCTTCCACCTGGGAGGAAATTAGTTCAATGGAAGTGGGTGTTTCAGAAAAATGTTGTTGCTGATGGGAAAACCTGAAAATATAAGGCAAGGCTGGTTTCAAAATGGTTTTCCCCGGTCCAAGGTGTGGACTATCATGAGGCCTTTGCACCAGTGGCAAAGATGGACTCCATCTGCCTAGTTTTGGCCATTGTGACATCCAAGCACTGGGAGGTGCATCATATGGATGTCAAGAGTGCCTTTCTACATGGATACCTTCATGAGGAGATATACATGAATCATCCCAAGGGGTACACATCAGATCCTTCTTTGGTTTGCAAATTGCATAAATCACTATATGGGTTGAAACATGCCCCAAGATCATGGTATGCCAAGATGGATGCCTTTCTGCTTTCACAAAAATTCCAAAGGTGTAAATCTGATTCAAATGTGTATCTACATCAGTATAATGGTAATTTAGTTATCATTGTTTTTATGTTGATGATATTTTTATTACAAGAAGCACACTTGCTTCCATTGCTTTCATAAAACTACTCTTCATGATGCATTTGAGATGAGCGATTTGGGGCTCTTGACGCAATTTTTGGGGCTTGAAATCTCCCAAGACTTTGATGGGATAATGGTAACTCAGTATAAATACATTTCATACCTATTGATTAAGTTTAACATGGCTGAATGCAAGGCTTACCCATTCCCTTTCCTCTCAGGGATCAACCTTGAAGAGGGAAAAAACACTCCACCCATGGATTGCACTATCTACCGCGAGTTGATTGGTAGCTTGGTTTACTTGACACATTCACAGCTTGATATTTGTTATGCTATGAATGTTGTATCGAGATACATGAAACAACCTCATTATATTCATTGGAAGGTAACCAAGAGGATCCTTCAGTACATTCAGGGCACAAGATCCTACGACGTTCACTATGCTGCAGATTCTGAGCTAGAGTTGGTTGGTTATACAGATTCAGATTGGGCAGGGGATTCCATAGATCGGAAGTCCACTTCCGGGTATGGATTTATGCTTGGTGGTGTCCCCTTTTGCTGGTCTAGAAAAAAGTAGCATGCCATTGCATTCTCTTCAGCAGAGGCCTAGTACAAGGGAGCAGTGAATGCTTGAATCCAAGTTGTTTGGTTGCAAGGAATTCTTTCAGTGTTTGAGATTGGTAGTACTTTGTCCACAGTCATATTTTGTCACAATCAAAGTGCTATTAATATCTCCATAGATCAAGTTACTAGGAAGAGGACCAAACATGTTGAGATACACATGCACCAAATTAGGGAGTTGGTGCATGATAGGACCATTGTTCTGCAATACTATCCTACAGATGAGTAGATTGCAGATATCTTCACCAAGAGCTTTACAGAGAAAATGTTCACTTACTTTAGAGTTGGTTGGTCAATTTTGGCCTAATTACCCACTATCTTAAGTTTATTTGACTTAATTGGCATTAGATGAGCACACCATTACATCAGCATGAGCACACCCACACCTTCCTTCAATCAAGGAGGCCAACTAAGCATTCTCCTTCAATCGGGGAGGCTAACTGGGCTTCCTCCTTCAAACAAGGAGCAATTCTGGGGTGATCTGAGTGTCATAAGTGCATCTAATTACTAACTGATTGTTGTTTAACCTAAAAGTTAGTTAAGATGAGTTATAAAGGTGCCTCCATCATGCAATTGTTTATTTAGGCTGATTGGGATGAACTAGAGTGAGTTAATGTGCCCCTAACCATTTCTGATAAGCAGTATCACTTCAATTAACTTCATCGGAGCTAATTGGAGTTAATGATGTGCTACCACATATTGATTAACATGTAGTGACATGTGTCTGAGTTACATTCAGTTAGGCTCAGTCATATATTGCACTCTGATTTAGTTAGGACTCATTGAGAGTCAATTATGGTTAGTTTAGTGGTTAACTAAGTGTGTCTAGTGTTGGATGACATTTAGTTAAACTACACCCATCCATGCAATTCGAATGACCTCCTAGTGAATTCAAATTGTCTTGGCATTCATGCATTCTGCATGACATTGTGTTGTATTATTCATTCATTATACAGAGCTGCAACCTCCTATTGTAGTATTGTTACATCATTTCATGTCTAATTTGTTTTGAATCACTTGTGAGTTTGTACTTTGTCCCAAGATTGTTGTGACAGAATTAATAGGGATTACCTAAAACAAATAAACAACATGACTCACTAATGGTAGTTGTTGATAAGTTAAGTAAATATTCCCACTTCATACCTGTAAAATCTACTTTTAAAGCCATTAATATAGCTGATATTTTTGTGAATGAAATATTTCGGTTACATGGTATTTGGAAAGTTGTGATTTTTGATAGAGATGCAAAATTAATCGGTAACTTTTGGAAATCCTTGTTTAAAGGTCTAGATACACAACTGAATTTCAATACTGCTTATCATCCTCAAACAGATCGGAAAACTGAAAGAACTAATCAAGTGTTAGAATATATGATGTGAATGTATGTAATGGATAAACCATGAAAACAGGAAGAGTATTTGCATTAAGTATAATTTGCTTATAATAATGGGTGTCAAGCTTCATTAAAAATGAGTCCATTTGAAGTCTTGTATGGTCGAAATGCCACACTCCTATGTCTTGGGCTAACCTTGTTGACAGGATTGTTCTAGGACCATACATGTTAAAAGAGATGGAACAAATGGTGAAAGAGGTGCAACAAAACTTAAAAGTTTCCTAGGATCGACAGAACAATTACGAAGATTTAAAAATAACTCCAAGAGAGTTCAACATTGGTGATCATGTTGACATAAAGGTAAAGCCAAAGAAGAGTGCTTTAAGTTTGGGAAGATGTTCCAAGCTGGCACCCAGGTATTATGGACCTTTTGAAGTGTTAGCTAAGATAGGGTCAGTAGACTATCAACTTGCACTTCCCCCTGATATAAAAGTACACGATGTATTTTATGTCTCATTATTAAAATATATATATACATGATGCTACTCATATAATTGACTAGAATGTGATTCAGGTACAACCCGACAGCAAGTTCCAGACCGAACCTTTCTGCATCCTAGACAGGAAGGAATTTATGCTATGGAATTGAGTCATCGTTCAAATAAAATTGCAATGGGAGCACTTCAACCCTAAAGAGGAAACTTGAGAAATAGAGGATAAAATGCAAGAAGCATATCCCTCCATGTTCCGGAATGAGTAAGAGAGCCAGAATAAAAGAACACCGAGGATGGTGTTAACAATAAGGGGGGGAGAAATGTGATACCCCATGACATTAATTTTTTTTTATTTAAATAATTTTGACAATTATTTTTTTGTAAAGAGTTACTAGTAACTAAAAAACTCAAAGTGACTCTTTGCACAACACACTATTTTTATATATAAATAAAAAGAAAAATGGCACTTGGACTCAGTTCAGCTACATGAGGGGACACCACCATGGCACAAGATAACATGTGTAACCAAGCTAGAGAAATAGTTACCAATCAAATCCAATTTAAAACTCAACAACTAGACCAGATTCTAAATCACATGGATTTATGGGTTGATTGGAGATTTGATTGGGATGGCATAAGACCTGGGAAAAACTATATAAGAGTGCACTAAGGTAGCATGGGACTTCGTGTTGTGCATGGAGAAAATGTGCTACAAGTGCATGTGTTGAGTGTTTTCTCTTTTTTCATAAGTCCATCATAAGTGCAATAAGCAAGATGACTAAAGTGTCAAAGAAATTGAATCCATTATCTTGTTGGGACAAAAGACTTCTACCGCTTCCAAGAAAAAAAAGTTGATCAGTTCCCAAGAGGAAAAAATGCTACCCAAAAATTATGACAACACTCCCATACAATATTGACTGCCGTGAATATGTTGTGTGTGATATTTGTATAGCTTTGAGAAGGGTAATACCAATACCTCTAATATTATTGCGCTTACAACAAACTAGAGAGCATCATGCTAAAGTTCCTTTGATGAAGTACCCAACCACTCTTCAAGAAGAATCTCCCCATGGGTTGTGGTCTCTTAATTCTGGAATCATCTTCCAGTTTTAAAAAATTTGCAGCAATTTGTTTGTGTGGGTACCAATAAAAAGGCTAGAAACCATGTTTCTCACTACCATAGGACTGTCGTAAGTGAAGACTACCCTGTTTTCCCTTGATGAGCACTAACAAAAATCAAGTTGGTGGAGCAAGTGATTGGAATATGTTTCAATTTTGGCCATGTCAATAATCAATCCTTTTATGTCACCAAACTCATACAAGTTTACAAACAAAAAACATAAGCACCATGTGGGAGAGATATGCATTAATCCAACTTTATAACACAAATTAAGTTGAAAATTAAAATAGGGTTGACTTACAATATTCTTCCCAAGGATTTTGCTCTATTATGTCTGCTCACTTTAAACTGTTGCTTATCTATCCCCACAACCTCCCCAACTGAAGATGGAGCATGAATGTGTTGTCAAGACACCACATTTACATGAACTAATATGTTGATTTTCTACTGTCAAGAATGAATGATGCTCTGTTTTCATGTTCCATCAACATATTCAGATGTAGGAATGGCTTCTACAACAACTTATTTGGTTGATGCATCAGATGTTCTTTTCTTCTCACTATTGGTTCTTGTGTGACAACAACAAGACTTCCTATTGTTAGTTCTTGTGTGACAACAATAGGGCTTATGTAACAAAATCCTTTTATGCTTGGTTGTTAAGAGATGTCCGAGTGGACTTAGATAGGAAGTAAAGATGACATAATGCTTAAATGGAAGGATGAAGGTTTGGGTTGATCAAGGATGGTATGGGATAGGAAAGAATGATGATAAGTAAAATAAGGATTATGATGAGAAATAGAGTGGTCATGGTAGGTAATGTGTTTTCCTTCTCCCAAACTGAAAGTTTTTACTACCCTTAGAAATTTAGGAGGAAGTAGGGAAAAAGGCTCAAGTGCATTTCCAAATATAAATCCATAGAATTCAATGAACTTGACTAAGGAAAATAATCATAGTTGTACCTACCTACGAATATCGTGAAATATGCAAAAGCATGCTAAGAAGCACGAGAATTGATGTGGTCCACAATGATGTAAAAATTTATAGGAAAGAGCAATGTGGAACTCATAGCATGATGCATTGCAACTTGGATTTGGAGTTGAAAAATGATATTATGATGTAGTAGCAAATCTTGAAAACTTTAATTAAAGAACATTATGGAATACTTTATTTCTCACTTATTTGCGAACCTTATTTGCCAACAAGTTGGTTTTCATATAAGATCTCTCTGACTGCACCCAAAGGGTTTTCACAATAAGAATTTTTTATTCCTGAGGGATGTCTGCTAGCAAGCTAGTTTTCAAGCATCTCAAGGTCTGATGGCACCTGAAACAGGTTTTCACCATCAAATTTTATTTGGAAAGGGGGTAGGGAGCTTAGGGAGTTCAACATTGTAAGTGAGCTAAGATAACGTTATTGTGTGGGCTAGGGATGGACAGAGCATAAAGTCATGGAGGTAATGGAATGGTGGAGGATGAAGTTAATTTGATGGCGGTGGTGACATTAATGATGTGTATGAGAAAATTTTATCAAGCACATAAGGAAATGAAATATTTATTAACTTCAACATGCATGCATATCAAAATGGGAAGAAGGAAATACATAAGCATACCATGGCACTAGTGAATGAGCATGGTGAATCTTAGGTCTTCTAAAAGGAATTTGTAGAAATCAGGGACATGGAAATGGGAATGTGGGAATGGAACTTGACCTCTGGAACATTGTTCTTCATATTCTTCATATGTCTCATTCTGGATCCATCTGCAATTTTTGATAAAAACATATTCTTGTTGTTGTCAACTAGTGAGACACTGTTAAATTAGGCTTGTAGGAACTTGAGCTTCAACAATAGTACTTGTCATGATAATGAAACTTCATTGCTGGATTTTTGGAGGGAATTCCCATCGACATTAAATTTGGTCTTCACAGATAACTCATGCATAGATTAATTTTCTTTGATATTCCAAAGACCTGCAAAACATTTAGCACTTACCTGCAATAAAATTTTAGCTTATGGAAGAAGGGAGCTGACTAGTCTCTCTTAATACCAAACATAGGCAAGATAAACACAAAAAATTATTGTAAAAAAAATTCAAGGACTATCAAATAAACAAAAAATATTTTTACCTGCTGGAGAGCGGTGGCCAGCTTAGACTACCCAACGATATTTTGTTAATAAATTCTTCATTTCACGAATGATTTGAGTGATTCAAAATCCAAATGAAATTTGATTCACAGTGATAACTCCATCAGAAACAAGTTTTGAAAATGAATTAAAATGGTATTCCAAATATTCTAAAGAACATCATGTAAGACAGATTGGTTTTCAATTCCGACCTAGACCAACAACCATTACTTTGAGCATAACTTGGTCGTTTGATGACGGATTGAATTGATTCCAATTGGAGATGAAAGTATATTAATGTAGGTACCTCCAATAGGAAAATGTTTTGAATACAATAAGAATTGATAGGTCTAATATGAAAAATGATCAGACTATGAGACATAGTTCCAAGAATGTTGATTTAGGATAGGCAGTCAGTATTTTGGCCATAATTTCCTCGTATGATCTCAGAATTGAGTAATTCAAATTTAGTTGTAAACTAGATTCATAGGATAATATTCAGCAGAAAAATGTTTGAAAAAATCATCCATTTAAGCACCCAAAAAGTGACTGTTCGAGCTATGTTCTTAAGCTTCCCACCCGACACCAAGTCAATATTTTGACCATATGTTTTTTGTTTGATACTGAAATTGAAAAATTCAAATTGGATTAGAAACTAGATTAAAATTGATACTTTGGCCAGAAACAATTTTTAAAAATGTTCCCATATGCTCCCTCAAAACATGACTATCCTGACTATGTTTTCAGTAATCCCAACATGCCAAAATGTCCCAATAGCTAATTTCTCATTAAAATAATGATCTAGATGGAAGTGAATGTTTTAAGGGGTATAATTTCAATGTAATACATCCAAATAAAAAAAATCAACAATCTAAACCTTGAGTTGAACTACACATACATTTTGAAGGTTCTACAGCTAAGCTGCAGATCCTAAAAAAAATGAAAAGTTTGGAAGATATGAATAAATGATTATAGTCCAACTTCAAAAATTGTATTTTAATGCTAAAAGATGTATTTTTATGACTTGAATGACATATTACATACCCTTTTTTGAAAATTTTGAGTCTTGTGTACTCCTTCAATGGATTCTCCTTTAATCCTTCAATAGAAAATCCATTCACCAAGCCTTCTTTATGTTTCCAAGCTTTTTGAAAAGACAATTTAGCAATATGGGTGGCTCTTTCTTCCACACAAAATCATCATCTTGAATCTTTAATTTTATTTATGAAAATAGAAGGCATAAACAAATCTACTACTATTGCATAAATTATTAACATGGTTCAGATTCGCAGAGACTCGCGACACACTATTACACTATAGCAATGCTACAGTGAGGGCGTCTCTGTGTCTTACATGTCTCTATGCCTCTGTCCTTCAAACAAAAACATATGCATGTAGAAATGAAAAAAAAATAAACAATTATCAAAACTAAAGGAATCTCACTACCAAAAGAAAATTTACTCAATTAAAAAGAGGAAAACTTCTCACACAAAAATAACTATGTCAATCAAGTAAGGGGTTACAGTGGTTGTGGTAACTCCTCGGCAACGACACCAAAATGATGAGATTTTTAATTTCCTTCTAATTACTTAGAAAACAACTAAAAAGTGTGCATTAATTGTCAACATGGGGTTCGTTGAGAACTTGCGAGTTACTGTGCACTATATGTGCAAAACACAATCTCCTCTTACATTTGTTGATCTACTATGAATTTGTATCATGGGAAACCCTCATGGGGAATAAAACCCAACAAAAATTACTCTATATAAGATGTATCAAAAGTACAAGACAAGACCCTAGACAAGTGCGCCTTCTTTTAGTATATATATATATATATCATATACACTATACACAAGTGAGTGTGTGTTCAAATGAGGAACACAACTCCTCTATTTATACTCTTTTTGTCACTTGACTTTTAACCCAACAAGTCGGCCCCACTTAACTGACTAGGTCGACTTCACTTAGGAATACTCACTACAATATTATATTATACTCATTAGATTGACCAGACTTACAATGGAGACTTTACCTCATGACTCTATGATGACCAAATACAATAGTAACATCCCGACGGAGGAATAATACATCTCCCTTGGGGTACATCAATAAAACACATTTAGAATATCCTTTGAAGTTACAATATTTCAACACTCCCCCTTAACAAGAAGGGTATTCTACTGACAACATCATCATCAACTATAGGAGTAATGAGAGAGAGAGCATCTGCAACATTATCAAGGTGATACATTTATATGTCATAGGAAGTTTTCAACAATCATCAGTAACTGGAATAATTACTCTTCAATGTCTTCAGTACTGGGACATCATCTTCTACAACACTGATTATTTATCTTCTGCAGCACTCAATCACTTGATCCTTTGCAACAACACTTCGATCTTATGATCCCTTATAGCATCACTTTGATATTCTTGATCCTTTGAAACATCACTTTGATCTTCTCAATACTTTACGGAAGCACTTTGATCTTCTCGGTCCTTTGCAGCAACATTTCTATCTTCTCAATCCTTTGTAGCAGCACTTCGATCTTCTCAATCCTTTTCCGCCACACTACTTGGAATACACATGATCTCTTTGTAGGATGATCAATCCCTGACACTTTATGAAATAGGTCCAAGGATGATGCAATCCTCCATCATCCTACCCCCCCTTAAAAAGGAAGGTCCATAGTATCGACCAATTGAATTGTCTACAACTGAATGTAGATCTCATCCGCAAGTGAGAGCAGGACTTGTCATCTGTAAGGACTCATCGTAGACCATCCTCATCTTGTTAGAGCTAGGACCACTCCAAGCGAGTGTTATACTACGACATCTACATGTACATGTATGCATACTCTCCATACAAGAGTATCATCTGTAGTTGCAGATCTCGACCGCACCTAGATGCAGGCCCTCATTATAGGACATCATCAGCGTGAAATCTAGGACCACTCCATGTGAGTGTTATACTACAACCTTTGTAAGGACTCATAATAGAGAATCCTTAGCACTAAATCTAGGACCACTCCCAAGCGAGTTTATTCTATGGAATCTACATATAAATGTAGGTGCACTCTCCATGCAAGAGTAATTTCTGCAAGGAAGATCTTGATGACACCTAAATGGAAGGCCCTGTCATCCGTAATAGATTCATCATAGAGCATCCTCAAATTCAAATCTAGGACCACTCCTAAGCGAGTGTTATTCTATGATATCCACAAATGAATGTGGGTACTCTCTATGCGAGAGTAACGTCTGTAGGGTCATCCTTAGCCAGTAAGGCCCACTCTTAAGAACATAGTGTTATTTCCTGCAAGGCCATCCTCAATAGAGGATACTATCGTCCTCAAGTGAATGTCAAACCCTGTCAACATCTTTAGGCACACTTGGCCTCTTTCAAACTAGAGCTTCACTGTCATCAATGACAGTCTCATCATCACTCCCCCTTTTCAAGGAGGATCTATATCATCAACCTGCTCCCCCATTGTCTGAGGAGGGTTCATATCTTCGACTTAGTCTTCCTTTCCGAGGAGATTCCATATCTTCAACCTGTTCCTCCTTTTCAAAGAGAGTCCATATCTTTGACTTGTTCTTCCTTTTCAAAGAGAGTCTATATCTTTGAATTGTTCTTCCTTTCTAAAGAGAGTCTATATCTTCGACCTGTTTCTCCTTTCTAATAAGGGTCCATATCATCATCGTTCCTCCTTGTGAGGAAAGTCTGCATCATCATCAATGTTCCTCCTTGCGAGGAAAGTATTTTCAAACTACACCAAGCTTGTTACAGAAGCTTTGTCAACACATCAACAACTTGTTCATCGATACTCATATACTGGAGTTTTATATCTCCCTTCAGTACCATATCCCTTACATAAAATATCGGATTTCTATGTGCTTTGATTTATCATGGAACACATGATTCCCTATCATCTTTATGCAACTCTGGTTGTCACATAGAATCATTGTGGTATCCAACTCCAAATCAAATAGACATGTCATCAATTTCCGAAGCCATATCGCTTCTCAAATAGCAGATCAAGTTGCTATGTACTCTACTCCAGTCGTGCTGAGAGAATCGCTGGACTGTTTCTTATTCAGCCATGAGATCATGGCAGATCCCAAACAGTATCATCCACCCAAGTTTCCATTTTTGTCTGCGGTACTTCCTGCCCAATCTGAATCCGTATATCTATACAATCTGTAGTCATGATCTCTACCATAGTGTATTCCAAAGTCTATCGTACCCTTTAGGTACCTCATCGCATGCTTTGTAGCTATAAGGTGAACTCATCTAGGTTTAACTAGATATTGACTTAAGGTGTTCACGACAAATCATATATCTAGCATTGTATTCGTCAGATACATCAATGACCCAATAATATGTCTTAATTGAGTCATATCCACTAACTCTGATGATTCTTCAGATAACAACTTCAGTTTGGTATCCATGGGTGTGGCCATGGCTTTACAATCCAACATATCAAATATTTTCAATATTTCTACTACATACGTTCCCTGGTTCAGAAAGATTCCTTCTGGGCTGTGCCTCACTTCCAGCTCGAGGAAATAGTGAATCAATCCAAGATCTTTCATCTCGAATTCTCCAACTAGATTCTTATTGACTTTTGTGATCTTTTTCTCATTTCCTGTAAGAAATAGATCATCCACATACAACAATAGTATGACAGGTTCATCATCCATAACCTTGAGGTAAAGGTTAGGATCAACTTTACTTTTGGTAAATCCCAAGCTTGTCAAGAAGCTATCTATTCTTCCATACCAATCTCTAGGAGCTTGTTTCAGTCCATACAAAGCCTTCTTCAAATTACATACATGAGTCACTCTGTCTTCGACTTCAAATCCTTGTGGTTGTTCGATATAAACCTCTTCCTCAAGCATACCATTCAGGAAAGTTGCCTTTACATTCATCTGGTGTAGATCCCATTTCATCATGGATGCAAGTGCCATGATGGTTTTGATTGAATTGTACCTTGCTACTGGATCAAACGTTTCTTCATAATCAATTCCCTCTCTCTGAGAGAATCCTCTAGCCACAAATCTTGCCTTATATTTTTCAATACTTCCATCAGCATCATGTTTTATCTTGTAGATCCACTTGGAAGATACCACACTCTTGATTTATGGTTTGGGTACTATATCCCAAACATCATTCTTCATTAATGATTGGTATTCTTCCATTATTGCTTCTACCATGATTTCATCCTCTCATGTCATCGACATATCACAGTCTTCTTCATTCAACCTTGAAGGTTGGAACCCACTTTACTCTTGGTAAAGCCTTAGTCCATCAGGAAGTTGTCCATTTTGTCGTACCATGTCGAACTCGAAGATTTTATGCAGACACTCCCCCTGAAGTGGAGCATCATCCTCCCTTTGCATTTTGTACTAGAGTGATAGGTAGCATCCTGTGCTGCTGATATTCTATGTATCCATATTGGGTTACTAGACACTAAGATCCCTTTATCTTTAACTTTGTTGAAAATTTTCTCTTGCACTCATCTGTGAGCTTGTTGTATTCTATAGTTTTCCATCTTCAACCTTGTAGCAAAGGTTAAAATATTCATCACTCTAGGTGATATTCAAGCTCTTTATGTAACTGGATGTGCTTATCTATGGGTGCCTTCTGAGCTTGTACAAATCCTATCATGCACATGTGGTTCTTTGCTCCATATATACTTCTAGTTCATCGGATAAGTGTTTTTGGTCAATAGAGTATGTCATTCCATAGTCTATTCCCTATTTCTGAGACAAACCACGAACCTTGCTTTTTATACTTGTTCGTGTAGATCCACATGGAAGACAATGCGAACTTCCCTTCAGGTATTGAAGCCATATCCTAGACATCATTCCCCATGATCAACTGGTATTCTTTAATCATAGCTTATTCCATAGCTGGAAGGGTTTGCATCAATGATGTCACTCAACTGTGCCACATAACTAGAGTGTATCTGAGGCCTCTTACTTTAGTTGGAAGTCCCGTCATACTTTTCTTCCTCTTGAATTATCTATCGTGCCTAAGATGGTTTTCATCTCTCAAGGTGGATCTACCACTCTCTTATATTCTTATGAAGCTCTTTCTTCTGTCACGGTGTCTATGGCCCTTGGAGCTTTAGGTTCATCTTTATTGGAGTGAATATTGAACTGTCAACACTTGTTCTTCGGAACAAGTCTTATCCTCCTTTTCTTGTAGGCGGTTGTACACGACCTTTCCTACAAGTCACATACACTAGTTACATGGTTAGAAACATTTCTTACATGCATAGAAACATTTCATAGGACATATGCATAATGACAAATTCTTATGCATAACGATACAATCATGCAACTATTTTAGCCAATACAACATTCATCCATATCTCACGGAAACTTTCTAGATTCCTTCCATCTCTACCATAACATCATTGAGATTTTGCACTAATCTAATATGTCAGCAAAGAGGTTTTATTCTAGATAAGTAGCAATGGAGTGTTGTATAGCACCATGGGATACTTACCCATAACATGTGTATTAGTATTATACTGTCATTAATGCAAACATTCTATCATGCATAATACACAACATATTTAGGAAAGACAATTCAAATACTCATCTTTGTTTGTTTGGTATATTTCTTCTTGCGCTTTGTCTTCATCTCCTTCTGGATTTGCAACTTCTTCTTTGACCAATGAGATTGCTTCAATCTTATGTTTGCTTGAAATATTTTTTGGAATTGGTGGACCTAGGGTTTGACATCGAAACCCTAATTTTCAACTTAGGTATCTTTCAGACCTGATTGTATAGAAATATGTGGCTCCTCAAGGCGAGCTAAACAACATACTCATTTTCCCAAAGTTGTGATCAGAACTGCAAAATATCTGATGCCCTAGGTACAACCACACAAAAGAACACAAAGATGTATCCTGGGAAACCCTGATGGGGAAGAAAACCCAACAAAACTTCCTCTGTATAAGATGTATCAAAAGTACAAGACATGACCCCACACAGGTGTGCCTTCTTCCAGCAAATATATCTTTCTCTCTCTCTCATGCACTATACACAAGTGAGTGTGTGTTCAAATGAGGAACACAACTCCTCTATTTATACTCTTTTTGTCACTTCACTTTTAACCTAACAAGTCGGCCCCACTTAACTGACTGGGTCGAATTCAGTTAAGAAGACTCAATACAATATTATATTATATTCATTAGGGTACTATTAACCCGACTTACAATGGAGGCTTTACCTCATGACTCTACGATGACCAAATACAATAGTAACATCCTAGCGAAGGAATAATACATCTCCCTTAGGGTACATAAGTAAAATACATTTAGAATATCCTTTGAAGTTACAATATTTCAGCAAAATAATGGATTTATAAAAATCCATTCCTCCTAATGAATATCTTTTTCCAAAGTTGGTGGTTGAAGGTAAATTTGAATTATTGACTTTATGTAGCTTCTGTAGGAGTTTCTGCAGCTGGTAGGTTCTGTAAATGTTCCATAGCTATATGTAGAGTTTCTGTAGCTACATACAAAGTTTTCACAGCTACCTATAGAGTTTCTGTAGCTGTCTATAGAGTTTTTGTAGAAGCCTGTATATTTTCTATAGCTTCCTATATAGCTTCTACAGGTTCTACAGAACTCCCTCAAATATATTATAGCTTTTTCCAACAGATGATTTAATATTCAAATAAAATACATAGTACACTTATTCCCTCAATGTTAGTAAAAAATCAAATGAAATACTAATACATGTAATGGAAAAATAACTTGAGCATAAAACTTGTATATGAGCATAAGAAGGGATTAGTGCATGAATATGGATAAGCAAAAGGGATTATAGATAAGGTGAAATGATGATAAACGAATGCTAAATCCAAGTCCCGTCAACAACAAAGTTTTGATAAGATACATGTTTAATAAGATGGTCTCACTCTTTTCAAAGCTCCTAAATTCCCAAGACACAGTGCCACCATAAAAGGAACTTCCATGGTGAAGGAATTACTAATCATAACAAAGTTTTGACATGATCTTTAAAAAAAAAGAAAAAGAACCCACTCTTTTTAAAACACCCAAAATCCCAAGACACAGTGGCACCATAAAAGGAAACCTTCACTCTGAAGTAAACTATTACAATAGTTTTTTTTATAAGATCCTCTTAAAAAATGGTCTCACTCTTACCAAAATACTCCCAAGACATAGTGCAACCATAAAATAAATTTGCATTGCAGAGAAATTACTATTCGCAAAAGAGTTGTGAAAAGATCCACATAAATAAAAGGACTCACTCTTGTCAAAACTCCTAAACTCATAACACATAGCAGCACCATAAAAGGATCTTGCACAGTGGAGGATTTGCGAATTAGAACGGAATTTTGACAATATCCACACACACACAAAAAAATTTGTAGGCAATTCATTCCATTTATATACCCTTTATCCCATTCATACATGTGACCACTCATTGTTAATATGTACTCTCACAAAATTGTTGTTAATAAGAAAACAAATTTTAGGTTACCTCTTGTTACCTATTGAAGTTTCACAAGTTTTTTTTATGGATTGATTAATCTCTTTTTCTTTGTAAATAAACATATTAAATTATTTTATGCAAATGTATATACCTTAAGCTTTGATTATACTTTGATTGGATTTGAAAGGCCTTAAATTTTACCCTTATAATTGCGCAACATTAGCAATAGATTCATAGAAGGACCATTGTTAATTACTATAAAAAACATTTCCAAAATATAAAACTTGCAACATCCCACAACAAGTAAAAGGATTTCTCAACTCCAGAGTTGATGGAAACCTCTAAGGATGTCATGAAAAAAAGCAAAAAAGTGAAGAGATGGCATGGCGGTGCAAAAATGAAATTTCATAAAAGATTTATTTGAGAGCTATTAGTAAAAACAAGCCAACAGAAAATGCTTTTATTTGTAATAAATATGTATAAAGTTTGGAAGGACTAATGCATTCAAACAAAATGAACCCTTTGTTACCCAAACTCATGTTACACAGCATGATTTTGCAATATGATAATAATATCTTAATGTCTTTAACCATTTTTAGTTTGATTCAATGTTTGGCTGGCCAAATTCCAAATTCAAAGCAAGAATTTTTTACAAAGGTACATTTCATTTCCTTTAAATTAAAAGAGTCACGAGCGATTGTGATCATAAATATGTTCCCACACACAACTTCTCTTAGAGGCTTCCATTTAAAGTGAATTCAAACCAAGACATTTTATAGAATTGGGTGTCATAACTCTGTTCACACACAACTTGTTAAAAATGACAATAACCCACCTCCATTTCCATTTTTCCATGTGATGTGTAATCCCAAGCATTGGCATGGAATGCCAAATCCATTCATGTAGTCACGAGAAAGATAATGATGAACAAATAAAAAATTGGACCATCAGTCAATTTAGAACTGAGTCCACAAAAAAATATTTTTATCTCCTAAAGAAAGGAATAGGAATGCCATCACGACTATGATAATTTGAAAGAGGAATAAAACCTCTAAATCCTTTCATCCACTATGACATATCCAACACTCGCCGGTCCTCATTTTGGATGCAAGGAAACACATCCCATAATAATATGGTTGTTTCTTCTTGTTCTTCAACATCTTATGTATTCTCAGTTTCCTCTATACCTTATTTAGCCTCTTGTGTTGAGCTATCAAATTGAGTTGGTGGACTTTTATTTCTTTATACTTCAAAAAACACTTGACTAAAAAGGAATAAAAAGAATACAACTCACAGGGCCACAAAGTAATTTGCTAATGTGTGGACACACTGGTGCAGTATTTGTTTCTTAATGTTCACTACTTTCTTAGAGTTGCACAGATAGAAATAACAAGGGCAATCAATTTCAGCTAAGGCTAAATATTTTGAGGAATCATGTATACTTAAATCACAACTTGTATATGTGGGAAAACTAAACTTTTAATAATTGTGTTTTTATTCAATTTATGAGAAGCACATATACATTGGGTTTCTATGAAATAAGCTTGACAATGAAGGCTCATATGGGTTGGAACCATATAATTGTTAGTGTTAAGTAATAATGAGCAATTGATAATCAATAACAATTTTTAAATTCAATTGAGCTTGTTATTATTCCCTTTTCCCAATTAAGAATTTTGTTACAAAATTACTTCATCCAGTAGCTAAACCTACAGGAAGAAGTGATCATGATACATACTAAAAATACACTACCTCTATAGGAAAGTGGTTCTATACTGAAAGTAATCTAACAAATACCCGCCAAACTATAGAGGACCTACCTTGGTTATCAATACTTTTTCATAATTGCTTCATCAAGGCTACTTTTTTAACTATGGATTAGGAAGTGTAACCTTGAATGAAGGAGAGTTGATGATACCCTTTTGTCTTGATTTATTTGATAAGGTCCGGTCTCTTTTTCCTAGTTTCTCTTCCTCTTGGGTTTCCTTCTTCTATTTAAGGATAACAATATTTTTGGATTCTTATTCTTCTTTTCCAACATAAAAGGTATCTTCCATAGGTTTATTTCAAAACAAATTAGCTTTTTTCTTGCTTTCTGAAAA
Organism: Pseudotsuga menziesii; assembly: GCA_001517045.1. Lineage (NCBI taxonomy): Eukaryota > Viridiplantae > Streptophyta > Pinopsida > Pinales > Pinaceae > Pseudotsuga > Pseudotsuga menziesii. Next base: position 105,253 of record LPNX010524336.1, read on the forward strand.
CTGCCCCTGAACATTGTTGTAGAATTTGGTTGAGTGTTGGATGAGTTTGAAGTTTTTGGCACTTATTTTTTCTCATCCCTTGTTTTCTTAGCCATTATAAAGAAAATTGTAGCTCAATTGTGAGCTTAATGGCAGAGTTTGCAATTGAATACTCTATTTTCAAAGTATACCATTTGTGTCCATTATAATTTCCTACCTCTAGGATTTCCTATATGGAGATTATTACTCAATTATCGTTTTGCACACAGTTAGGTGTATAGATAGAGTTCACGATCTTTTCTACATTCGTCATAACTAATAAAGTTCCCTAGGAATTTCCAGTTTCCTCTATAACCTACATTTCCCAAAGGTGTATGGGGTGGATGTTGGATTTTGACCTATAGAAGAGTGGTTGTTCTAGGTTTCTTGGTTGGGTTCAGCTATGGAAACTAAGGATTCACAAAGAGGTCATCTCTGCCCCAAAACCAAGGGTCTTCTTCTAGTAATCGTTTCTCATCTTTAAGATTATAAAACTAAACAGTTACAAAACCCTAAGAAAAATATATTTCCACAAAATTCCATGCACAACATTGCAAGCATATCCCTATGATGGGAATTCGTTTAACATTAATACTCTTTTCCTTCAAGATGACCAAAAACCATTGATTTTTCATATCAAAGCATTTTCCTTGTGCTCTTCCAAGGATGTTGGAACATCTTTTGAAATTAAATTAAACTATTGGAACCTTTGATTCTTCCACTAGAGAACTTCCTTTGGAGGTGTCTTTTTAGATTGGTTTTTAGGGTGGTAATATCCCATGAACTACTTGGACCATCTCTTTGAAGGACCATGGCTTTCCCAAGAGGGGGATTCACACAATTTCAAGGTAGTGGATTTAAAGGGCTAGGCTTTAGAGGCATCCCTAACTCAATGCAATGGAAAAATTAGCTAATGTACCTTGTGCCTTGAGTTTAACTTGCATTGTAAACAAGGAATTAAGACATGTTTAAAATGTCTCGGATTCAAACATAATATAAGAAAAATAACAAGTTCCCAGTACACTCATAATGAACAACAACACAAATGACAACATATAAATTAAAATACATATGAAAAAAAAACAGAATGCTTAAATACAAAAAACCATAACACTCCTGCCAACTGAAGGAAGCACTTAGCTACCCCAATATTAGACCTTCAAAACGCATATACAGCTAGTCCAATGTTATACTTTCAAGTCTTGCTATTATTTTTCATCCAAGCATAAATATTATTTTATGGTAGATAGAAATCATTATTTGTTGAATGTAATAAGAAAAAAGTTATTTTATAATAGAGGTAATATATATATATCTTTTTTTGTTATATATAACAAATTTAATTAATCAAACCATTGCACCAATTAGCCTATTCATTTTTCTTTGACACCCTTAAAATAATTCCCAGCAAGTTTCTTGTTAATTGCAATTAAGAGCAACTTCTCCAACCTATACAACCAAATAGCCAGAAAAAGAGGCAACAAATTGTGGGCACATAAACTATTCCACAATTTAAAATAAGGTTGTTGCAAATACACCATATATATTACAATTAAATCCAATGGAGCGGTTCAAGGGAAACTAGGGACAATCAACATCTAACTCTTAAGGTGTCCAACATATGTCTGTATACAAAATTGCACACACACGAACAATTCCACCAGTTAAAATGTGACTATTGGACACAATATATATTTCAATTAACGCCAATGGAGAAATTCATGAGAATTTGGGGACCAAGAACATATAACCCCAAGGGGTTCATATGTCTATATACAAGCTCAATAGAATCAAAAGATCATTGTATTTCCAAAATGAACATTTCATGCCACTTTGAGTATTTCCCCTTTTCTTTTCACCCAGGCTCAATCTATGTTTTAATTTTGGCAGGTGCTAAATTTTGATTTGGATAACCATTTGAGTGTATATATGGAGAATGAAGACAAATATGTCGATTTGTTGTAGCCTTTTCTTTATCAGATGCACTACTAGTTAACTTCTTCTCATTATCTTGTTTTGCTCGAGAAGGTGTGGGAGGAGCAAAGCGACTATTTATGATTGGATGTGTTTGAAGATAATATGTCTGGGATACTAGGTGGGTAAGAGTAGTCACTACATCCACAATTATGGGAGGCATTGTGGCTTGTTCCTAGACACACATTACTTCCACAACAAAAGATTGAAATAAACTCCTCATAGGATAGCGGGCTTCAAGCAGTGGGTCAACCATCTATGAAAACTCCCTTCAATCCTTAAATAATGGATGTGCCTGAAATGGCCAAATGTAAGCCACTCAATGCTTCTAACTATAAAACACAATATAAAAAATAGCTTTTTAATATTATGAAGGGATCTACCAAAAGGTAGCAGGATCCAAAGAAATGCTTCTAGGCCTACATGTAGTTTAAACAAATTCATTATATTAATGTCTTTGAAGTCAAACAAACAATGAGACAAAACAACCCCTTTTATCTAACATTAAACAAAGTTAAGAAAATATCTATTTGTGTATGGACATCCTCCAATACTTCATCCATGCAACACATGAAATAAATTAAAGGGAAAGAAGACAAACATACCAAAGCAACAAGATTGTGGTCCCCCCCAACCTAGAATTGTCAATGGCTTTCCTACCTGTGATTAATTCTAAACAACCTAAAAATTGTAGACATCTTATTTTATTGTCAACTGACCAGTCATAGCATAATATCCATAGGTTCCCATCACGCAAATTGAAACATGAGTCTTATCTCCAACAGGCCCAAGTTTGGCTAATCCAAAATCAAATAACTTAGAATGATATCATTCATCTAGTAAGATATTGGAGCATTTCAAATCTCGATATATCACTAGCGTGTTGTCTTTGTCATGCACGTATTCCATCCCTTTAGCAGCACCTACAACTATTTACATTCTAGTCTTCCAATCTAATGTCTCTTTATCCGGTAGAAGATCTGCATAAACCAACTTATTCACATTTAATGTTGATTGCCAATTCAATTACACACACCCATGACAAAGATTGTTGCATTATATTTATAACAACAAAAGAACTAAGGTATTCATGAAAATCTCATTCACCGTCAAACTACCCAAAATAAGGTGGTTTGAGATATCAATACCATGAAGGTGATCTTCCAATGATCCAAGGGATATGTACTCATAAACCAATAACATTTGATCACCATCAATACAATATCCAATAAGGTTAACAAGATTATGATGATGTCAGAGACTAAGCATCAAAAACTTCAACGAGAAATTCCCTATTTCCTTACACTCCATTCTTGTCAAGATGTTTAACACAGAATGAATAAGCACAAACTTGTCAACATAAATATATGTAAACAATAAAACTAACAAAATTAAACAAATAAAAAATGTCACCATACAAAAATGTGTATGCAATTGATAATCATAATTATTTTCCAAATTTTACAGAGATGACTTAATAGGTCTTATTTAATTTAAGAGATACTTACAACTAAATTCATTATGAACAACTAATTTGCCTACTTATCTATAGAGCTTAAAAACTAAAGATGTTTAACACAATATTTTGTCTGAATTAAGCCAAAATAGTTTGATATCAACCTAGATTACTTTATACATGTATTTATTAGTTTATATATTTCAATTCTGATACAAATGAGTTTCATAAAGTCAAAGAATAAGGCATTTCATAAAGTTATTCTTAAACATTTTACATTGGAATGCTTAACTAAAACTTAAACTTTACGATACCCTTACAAAATCTTAAAATAAAAAATATAAAACTAATTTAATTTACTATGTTTGGATAAGGTTGTTCAAGTCTAGTAAGGATGAATAGCATAGCTGCTCATAGAAAACAACATAACAACAATTAGTAACATTTTAGGAATAGCTAAGCCATTCTAGTTTCAATTGTAAACCTACTAGATTTTTCTATTAACAAAAAAAGTTGATTGGTTAATATTACAGGTTGATACAGCCTAGGCACAAACTTATACCTATGTAACTATATTAACAGTTTTTGGGTCTTGGATCTTTTCCCTACAAAACATACTTGACAACTAAGTTTTAAGTTACCAATTCAACAATAACTGCAAAAAAAAGTTCCCCTCAAGGAACTTTAAGGTTCTGTTTTGATTGTGCATCTACGATTGTATTTTGTCAAAAACCAAAACAATTGTATCAAAATTAAGCAAAGCTTCTACACCACTGCAAAGTTGGAGTAGCTTCGAAAGCCCATAATTTTGTTCTAATAGACAGCATTCTATGGTTTCTTAGTATTAGATCAATCACCTGGCCATTAGTTTCAAGCCTGCCCTTAAGAGACACTCAGGCCTGAAATTCTTTGTCACTGCCACCAATGGCCGGAAAGTAAATGTTTGAGCTGAAATATGCTGGGATCCGTCTCTTTGAAGATTGATAAAGAACATCGAATATCTTAAACAATAACTATCAAATTTTCCAAACAATCAGCCATACCAGAAATTCCAACTTTTCCTTTCGATCGACCAACCTTACACGTCACATTCTCTAAATATATATTTCAACAAAGAAAAAATAGTAACTGAAAACGAAACTACCTGAATCCTGATTGCAGTCCCAGAAGATTGTTCATATTTATAATTCTGTCTCAGAGCAGGCTTTTTCGTCCTAGAATTAAATAAAATTAAGAAATGTCCACTCCACTCTTTAGATTCATTAATGTTAATACTAAAATGTACTTTTTGATCAGTACATCTAGATGTGCTTCCCTCGCCTTTACACTATCGATTGCAGTGCACATTAATTCTGTTTATACGGTCACGCTGAATGTTTTAGATATCAGTCTTAAGTTCGGCTGATAACTACCTCTCATTTCTATGAGTGTCAGTTATTTTAATGGTGTTTCTGTAAGACATCAATGACTTCAAATTACAGTAATTTGCTTGACTGACAGAAATTATGCAAAGTGAAGGATGTTTGGAAATTTGAGTCATATCCCATCAACCAGTAACCTCTAAATTCTAATCGTTGCTAGTTTGAAGCTGTATGTTCTAGTTGTGGTACTTAAATGCCATTAAATTATATGATAGCTTGATATCTCTCAGCTTATGCCAGTATTAAAGTATATGATATATTGATATCTCTGAGCGTATGGTATTGCTGGTGTTTGTAGAAACCTGAATCCAATGAAAGGCCAAACGATGAAAACAGACGAGGGAACAATTGCTGGTTCAAAGAGGATGTCAGAAGTCTTCATGAGCAGAATCCACCAGAAAACAAGAAGCAGTTTGAGAAACGCCAGCAAGTCCAGAGTGCCTAATGTAAAAGTTTATGAGAGAAAAAGTAAAATGGATGCCGGGAGAGGCAATCCTTATCTTGAGCAGATTAATTTAGTGATTACAGAGCTCAAATCGAAGATTGAAATACAGAAAATGTTGAAAGCTGGTTATAAGCAGAGCCTTGAGAATGTGAAAGAACTTGTCAACTCTTATTCGTCTTTGTCTAAAAGTGCATCTGATGAGGTAATTAACTGCAAAACCCATATTGAGCAGATCAAGGCTGCAGTTAGACAACGAGGAAGTTTACTTGCAGAGAAAGTATTTGGAGAAATTTGTTTCCTCAGACAATCTGGCATTAAGGATGAGGAAATGCTCAATAACAAACAAATTTTTGAATACGTTAATGAAACTCACGAGGAATACGAAGCTTATCAGAAAAGACTCCAAGAAAATGCGATGATGGAAGAGACTTTCAAGCGAAAGATGGGCGAAAATGCCACCGAGTTGGAGAAACTTGAAAGCCAGATAAGTGGAATAAATACAGTCATTGCCGAATTGCAAAGTGCATTAGCAATTCAAGAGAAATATAAGCTGAAATTGAGAACTCTTAGGGTTTCTAAAAAGATCGAGAGGGCCGGCTATTCCATGTTTCCTCGAACAGTCTCTCATCCCGTAGTGGTTGCAGAGAATGATATAAGCAATGATGATAATATAGTTATAAATGTTTCTCGTTGCCCTGTTTGCAGCCTGTCCTTTGAAAGACAAACATTGGATATCATCGTAGCGTCCTGTGGGCACACATTCCACCCTTTCTGTTTGGTTTGTGATGGAAACATATTGAAAGAATGCCCCAAGTGTTTGCGCAGAATGTCTGAATTGTGGTTGAAATCATTTGGGGTAGTGGAAGAAGAAACATCACTTTCACAGCCCTCCAGGATTGCTGAAGAGTTTAATGCATTGCCAAAAGGTATGCTGAATAATGAGAAATTTCAGAGTTCTTGAAGTTATAATTAGTTCATGATGTCTCCAATTTGTTTAATAGTTTGTTAATTGAGATATTAGTTTGTGACAAGTATTATAATGTTGACTTTAAATGCATAGCAAAGACAGAGATGCATCCCACCAGAAGCAAGCAACATAATCTCTGACATAAAGTCCAGCAAAATAAGGTGGTAGGCAGTCCATTATAAATCTCAATCTTTTCACATATTGCAAATAAAACACTACTAGGCTTTTAGATGAGTTTCTGCTATTCGTTAAAAATAAAAATTATTAGCTTTTATTTGAACGTCTATGACTTTGTTTACCGCAGGTATACTGTTGAAAGATGATATAAACCCGAAACCCTGGCCCAGAAAATTATAGACATGAAGTTACTGAAGAACATGTTAAAAAGGTAGGAGACTTGGCACTCTTTTGTAACACAGCTTTGCAGGTTTTCATTTGCAGCTGTGGAAATTTATGGGCAAAAGTTTGAATATGATATTAGCAATGGGAGACAGGACAATTTTTGTACTGAATTATTGTATGTCATGCTGAAATCACTATTCTGATAAATGCTATGAAGCTGTGCAGCTAATTAGTTTACGTTGTCATTTATCTTATGACAGTCATTTCTCAGATAAAGTAATGTAAAATCTGACATCTTAATGTGTTGCAAGTTCTGTGTATATATTTTTTTTTTAATTGGAGTGGTTTAAAGTTCAAATAAATACCGTGTTTGAAGTTCTGTGTTTATAGTTATTGTCTAATTTCTCTGAAACAGTAGTTTGGAGATTATTTTTATGTACATTATCATGATATAATGATGATGTTATAGATTGTTTTGGAATATGATATAATGGTGTTATAGATTGTTTTGGAATATCTGAAAAATGATAGAGTACTCTGAAAAAAATTGAGTAGTTGGCATATGGTGGAATTTTATTTTTAATAAAAAAAAATTCTGTTGAAGTGTTTAATTTATCTTTTGTTTTTTTTCATATGTGGTTCACCATTTGTTAGAGGGCTACTCCACTGAAAATCCCAATACCTAATATTCAAACTGAATCAAGGTATGGCCAGCTCATCGTTCACAACATTTATTACAAAGGGCTCCACAAGAGCATCATGTCACTTACAAGAGTAGAAACTAGGTGAGAAGGGTAACATTTATTCCTCCCAACTACCCAAGCTACATCCATTTGACATGTGTTTAAGCTACATCCATTTGACATGTGTTTAATTTATCTACATCAATGAAAGAAAGATAATTTTTAAAACTGTCATATTTTGATGGTTTATTTAAATATTTATTTTTTATTTTTTAAAGATAATTTAATTTAATTTTAATACTTGATTGTAATAATTTAAAAATTAAAAATATATATCTATATATTATGAAATAATCAAAATAATAATCCAAAATGACTTATTTGAAAATGTTTTGAAATTAAATTCATTTTAAATTAAAATCCTCCGAGGTTGGCTAACTTCAAAAATGCAACGAGAGCTTGAGCAAGAGGACATACATGAGTTGAGTTCATGTGACTTAAAAATCTTAATTAAGTTATTGATTCGTTATTTAATTTTTGTAAACATGTGAATAGTTAGTGTTTATAAATTTTATTTAATAAATATTATATTTTGCTACTTTTTAAATAATCCTTGGATTGAAATTAAAATAATTGATTTTTAAATAATCATTTTATTAAATTATTTAATTTTTATTAATTTTATTTTAATAATAAATTGTTATATTAAATAATTGATTTTTTTAAAACTATTTTATTCAATTATTTATTTTTTATAAATTTTATTTTAATAATAATTTATAGTATTAAATGAATAAACATACTTATACAATAAGAATGTTAGATGTAATTTATTAAACTTTTTAATTTAGAAGGCTATTTTATTATGTCAAGTAGTATATTTATAAATTTAGAATGTTTTAATATAACTTTCTAATTTTATTAAGAATGTGTATAGTTTATATTAGATGTAGTTTGGGTGGTTGGCAAGAATGATTGTTACCCTCTTCACTTAATAGTATTTTTTAATAAATAAAACATTTCTAATAAATCTCTTTGTAATAAATAAGTAGATTATGTAATCAAATCATACCTAAAACCTCTCTAATTAATGGTAAAACAACTTTAATAAATAAAACATTTCTAATAAATCATAAAAAATAATTTTGAAACATCTTCATTTTGAAATAATAAATCAACCTTATTTAATATACAAAGTAATTGCAGAAAAAGAAGGGCTACTACTAAGATATATGACCGGGTAATAATGAATTCTTAAGCCATCTTATAAACGTTAATAAAAGTATATCTCAAGAAAATTGAAAAGATAAGAAGGGGTCTTCTACGACCGTTGTTTCAATTAGGGATTCTAAATCTCCTGCATTTCCCATCTTGGGGACCTCTCCAAAAATAGAGGTAAAATAGGTTGATAATAAATAATTAAATAAATATAATTACATTAAATAAATATTACATTTTTTAAAATTTATGTAGAAATTTTAATTATTAAAAATAAATATAATTTTAAAATATATATTAAATTTTAGAAAACAAACTTAAATGTAGGTTTTTATAGTTTATCATATAAAAATGTATTTAGTTTTTGGAAATGACTAGAAATTTGAGAGTACCAGATCTTCACGCACATTTTTAAAGTTAAATTTTTTTTTGGTTCATTTAATTATTATTAAAAAATAAATATAGTTTTTATTATATATTAAATTTTAAAAAACAATTATTTATATTTTTTAATTTATAAATTAATATAAATAGTAAAAATATCTTTTAATTATTAGTATTTTTATGTTTATAACTTAATATTAGTGTTAAAAATAAATAACAATTTCTTTTTATTAAGTTAAAAACATGTTAGGAAAAGAGCTTCCAAGGAGGAGGATAACGTGAGCTAGGGTTTGTAGCACAATTAATGTTTTGCACGATGGGGTTAGAGCTTGGTGAATCAAAAGGGATTCTCTGTCAGGTAGGGATAGGACCTCACATGGGGGAATCCACGGGGGGAGAGTCGTTATCCTCTATCATGGATAAAGGCAAAATTGCAAAAGTCAGCATAAGTTTTTACTCTCAACCAGGAATGGGAGGAGAAGGAATGAGTCGGATTATTAAGCAAAATCAACAATCAAGAGAACCAAGAAGACCAAGGAAGTGTTTGTCGAAGGCCAAAACTGTGTCGAAGCTTCAGATCAGATCGAATCGAGTAGGAGCATCTATTCAATATATGAAATATCATGTGCTTATTGAAATTTGTAGGTATTTGGCCTACCGAGAAGACTTTGGTCTAGTGGATCAATACGACCTGTAAACCCCATAGTCATTATGATCTCTAACTCGGAGCTAAGGGATTCTATACGACTATTTTCTTCAATGAAGCAGATCGCACATGAATCTTTGAAAGTGGCCGTTATTTCTTCAACTCAGCAGGACTGTATCTAAGACCGTGGAAGGAACGCTTCAACCCAGATAAAGAAACTCTGACTATAGCCCCAGTATGGATAAACCTCTATTCCTTACCATCGGAGTACTAGACAGAGGAAATACTAGTGGATATTGGTAATACCTTCGGAGTTTTTTCCAAAGTATCATAACAAACCAAGAATATATGGTATATTTCTTATGCTAGGATTTGCATTTACATGGATATTTCCCAAGATCTCCTAGAGGGCATAAAACTTTCTTGTAAAGATGATGAATGGTTTCAATCAATTGATTGTGAGCAAATAACATTTAGATGTCGACGTTGTCACAAGCATGGGCATTTATTCAGAAATTGCCCCTTAAACAACCCCCTTACTATCGCAACCAATTCATAGGGAAAAGAAGAGAAAGGTTTTACCAAGGTTACAAGAAGGAAACGATCATCAAAACCGGGATCAATCCCAGAGCTTCATAAAAAGCCACAAAGAATCAATCAGTTTGAAGTCCTCCATGAGGAGAATACCCCGACTAAAGGGGAGGAGGGGAAGAAGCAAGAGACTGAGTCCCCAAATGTGGAAACAAAAACTTGTAACCCTACATATGGACTAGGAAGGGAACTATGCAAGGGGAGGACGAAGAAGAAATGTAATTTGGTGGTCGATACCTAGAGGTTCTGGAGGTGGCATGAACGGAAAAAATCCTTAATTCAATCCCTTCCCAATAAGTCTCTCTCTTGGGGGAATCCATTATTGAAACAAGAGCAGCGAAACCCTTGGGAATCGTTTTAGAGTCCTTAAAAGAGAATGAAGGAAAAAAGAAAGGGAGAGGAGAGAAAAGAGGCAGACGCGTCAATGTCCAACACATTCAATAGGTAGGATCCAAGCTGGTAGCTTCAAGCCAGTGCCCCACTATCGAGGTGGCCTTCTCCACCCCCCCCCAAATCGTTGTAAAATGTGTATAATCTCATGGAATATTCGAGGTTGTAGCAACGCTCTAAAGAAAATAATCTTGAAAAGGAATTGGAGATAGAAAAACCAATGGTAGTAATGCTCCAAGAAACTAAATGCTTGGAAACCGAACTCATAACCAATGGCACGAAAAATTGGAAGAATTGTAAAGTAGTAGTTATTGATGCTATTGGATTTGTTGGGGGGTTAGGGTTTCTATGGAGGTATGTCTTTCTGGATTTATGGCTTCTTGTTTTAATATAACAACTTCTTTCCATATTTTAGGAACGAGAATTAGAGGTTTTGTGTCGAATGTGTATGGTCCATCAACTGCAACCCTGAAGCCTATCTTTCTAGATTCCCTACTTTGTATGAGGGATCTAGTTGGCCACGACCACTTGGTGTTGGAGGGGATTTCAATATGATTCGGAGTCTGGAGGAAAAAGAGGCGAAGTCAGCCAGTTAAACTCCTTTAATGAGAATTTTGGGGAAACTATAGAAGCCCTTCATTTGTAGATGTCAAGACCTCCAATAGTCGGTTTACATGGAACAACAAACGAATAGGGGACAAAGGTATTGCCTCCCAATTAGAATTCTTTGGTATCAAATTCGTTACTTACAGGTGAAGGCGAGATCTCCATGATTGTACTACCTTTTGCATGGTCGGACCATTGGCCCATCAGTCAAGAATGGAAGAGGATTGGAGAACACCTACGAAGGCCTTTCCGGTTTGAACAATTCTGGCTCCTGCACCCAAAATTCCCTGAGCTGATTAGGAAATGGTGGAAGGAGTTTGTGCCACTTGGTTCATACATCTAAGCAGGACCATAATGTATCAATTTCAACACAAACTCAAGTTTGTAAAAGAAAATATTAAGAATTGGAATAAAGAATCCTTGGGGAATATCTTCACAACAAAGAAACAACTGGATTAGCAAATGAATCAGTTGCAATAGGAAGCCATGACTCATAGTTACTCAATGGAGCTACTTGAAAAACGAGAAAGGGCTAATAAATGAACTCAATGTGAAGGGAAAGCAAGAGGAGTTACTCTGGAAACAGAAATCAAGGAATCGATGGTTGAAGGAAGGGGAACGTAATACTAAATTCTTCCGTAACACTGCAATCTAGCGTCAACGGGGAAACAAAGTGGTTCGTTTAAAAAAGGCATATGGAATCTTTGTGGAAACGCAACAAGAGATGGAAAATACTATGAATGGATTCTTCACAGAACTCCTTGAAGAACTAGAAATACAACACAGAGTAGCAAGGGAGAAGGTGTTGCAACATATCCCTACTCTTATTATGGAGGATCAAAACAAATTGTTGTTGCAACCAATCAACATGGTAGAATTGGAAGAGGCAGTCAAGCAAATAACAGATGACAAGGCCCACGACCCGAATGGTTTCACAATGAACTTCTTTCATTCCTAATGGAACTGGATGAAAGAGGAAGTTTTGGAGATTGTTGAAGATTCAAGGAGAACATGAAATATTTTGAAAGCCTTCAATTCCACTTTCTTGACATTAATTTCGAAAGAAATGGGAGTAGATGAATCGAGCAAGTTTCGACCAATTTCTCTCTGTAATGTCATTTACAAAATCATTACAAAATTTATAGCAAATCAATTAAGACCATTACTTCCTATGTTGATTTCTCCTTTGCAAGCAGGTTTTGTGGAAGGGTGTCAAATTCTAGATGCAATCCTCCTCGTGCATAAAACCATCCATTCTCTGAAAATGTCCAAGTCTTTGGGTATGTTGTTGAAACTTGATTTATTTAAATCTTATGACAAACTGAATTGGACATTGTTAGCACAAGTGTTACGGAAATTTGGGTTTCATGGGAAATGGGTATCCTAGGTAATGAAGCTAGTCTCCTCTGTCTTTTTTTCAATTCTGGTGAACGGGACACCTTCACAACCCTTTACCTCCTCAAGAAGGATCCACTAGGGAGACCCATTATCCCCATTTCTGTTCATTATCAATGCGGAAGGATTGGGAAGAATGCTTAAAGCAATGCAGAGGGACAACCAAATAAGGGGGATAACACTTTGTGAATGAATGTCCCCCAAAACGCATCAACAATTTGTGGATGACACTATGTTAATGGGCCCAAGCTCGGTGCAGGAAGCAAAAGGGATCAAACAAGGACTAGACGCTTTTTTGATAGCTAGCGGTTTCGAAATTAATAAGGAAAAATACCAAGTGTAATTCTTCCACTTGTCGAAAATAACAAGAAGAAATATCCTCTTAATACTAGAATTCCAAGAAGCAAAGCTTCCAACAAAATACTTGGGTCCCCCCTTGGAAGAATCCTAGTATACGACAAATCTCATGGAATGAATTAATAGATAAATTGAAAAGGAAATTGGAGAACTAGACATACAAATCTCTCAAACTACCCAGTAGGCTTACCTTAGTAAAACCGGTATTGTAGGCTATGCCGATATATATTTTTCGGTGCTAGCAGCTCCCAAGTCAATTATCAAGCAAATTCACACATTACAATGGAACTTTCTCTAGTGTGGGACGAATGGACATAAAAAATGGGAATTGGTAGATTGAGAGACATTGTGCACCCCAAACACTGTAGGGGGTCTTGGATTGCTGCGAGACCCAGAGTGTGTAAATAAGGTGATGGGGAAAAGATTTGGTGGTCGTGGATCACTTACAAGGATGAACCATGGGCCCTATTATGGCATAAAAAACATGCACCTCTTTGGCGGAAACACAATCTCATTCTATTTGTGGAGGATATATGGAAAGCAACCCAAGTGAATAGACAATTAGTTCAACAACATAGTTTTTGGGAAATACGAGAAGGCTCCTCAGCCTCCTTCATACGGAACGCTTCACAGCAACTCCCAAGGTTGGAGGATAGGGAGGATATTTATGTATTAAAGTGAAACCTTCATAATAGTCAGCAAGAGAAAGTCAAAGAGTTCCAGGAGATAGCAAGCAGTGATCAACAATTTTGAACCTGGAAACCCAAAACATGGTGTCAAGCCCGCGCTCAAGGGGAAAACCTAGAGATTTTTTATGAAAACTTGGGGGATAAAGAAATTTTGGTTAAAGAAGGTCTCGACAAAGTCTCTTGGGGGTTTTCCAATACAGGGGACATTCTTAAGGAGTAACCTACTTACCCGATTTGCACCGATCGGACGACCGGCACGCGGTCCGGTCGTCTGATCAGTGCAAACGGTCAAGTAAGTAGGTTACTCCCTTAACATTAAAGAGGTCGTGGGATTATTTGAGGAACTTAAGGAGGGTGGTGGAGGCCCGAAGGAATGTCTTTCTACATTTTTTGTGTTTAAAACAAGATGACTATTCAGGATTATGGTCATGTTAGTAATGTTGCATTGCGAGAACTGGGGGATGAGCTTAGTTGGAACCATCTCTCTCCCGTCGAGTAGTCTGTTTGTCTAAGTTATGGCTTCTAGGATGCGAATGCGAAGCCGCAGAGAAACCAAGAGAGGGGCTAGCAAGAGACCATGTAACCCCGGTGTTGGAAATTTGCAACCACTGCCAGGGGAGGATAATGAGTTCGTGAAACCAGTGTTCAATTGGGGAGACATATAACTCTTGGAAACACCTACCTCTGTTGAAGCACATATTGTAGCGATGGAAGAATCCCTTCTAAGAGAAATTGAACTCCAACAGAGTGCATCGTTAGTGGAAAACTCGTTTTGGTTGGTTACAATTATGTTGGCACGAACACTCAAGGAGAGGACGGTGCTAGTGGTGGCAGCTAGGGACGTGGTGATTGAAGTAAGGAGCCAATTGCACTGCAACATGGTGGGGACGCGTACCCTGGAGGACATTCTAGACGCACCGACAAATGTGAGGCCAGAGTGAGCAACGAACATGGACGCCAAGCCATAGGTCGCCCACCAGGAAACCAGGGTTGGTTTGTCGGAGCAGTAGGATTTCTTTGTATTTCAGGTGATGTGTTTGTAGCTTTATGTTTATCTGTAAATGGTATTCTTTTGTATAAACTAGGACCATAGACGTCGGTGCAATTAGAACTGGGTGTTAATCAGTAGGTTTGGTCTAGGGTTTGGTGGTTATCAAGCGACTTTTTTTCTTTATTTTGGTTGTAAGAATTGTTTAAACAATCTCTGCCATGTTTTCCCAATATGGGAAGGGCTACTGTCAGGCATGTAGAAACACTAATTTTTGTATACTGCTTATTTTCAACCCGTAATAGAAGGATCTTCGTGCTTACTTAAAAAAAAAAGCTAAAACATATGTTAGATTGGTTAAGAATCTGTAGAATGAGTTGTTGGCATATATTGGAGATACTGCAGCGTAATTCATGTTCTCATCAACATTTTAGCCCTATTTGAGCTCATATTCATATTTAGTTGTTCTTTCATTAGAAGTTAGGAGACTTGCTTAAGAGGCTATCCAAAGCAAAAATTTAAATTCTTTTAAAGATTTTAAAATTTAAATTTAAACAGGACAGACCATCCAAATTAATTTTAATAATTAATTCACCTTGGAATAGAATTCAATGGAGAAGACCAAGTAGTCGGGTTCTACCGATGGTTAAACCATCATCACAATTTATATAGTTGGGGTTCTTAACAATTTCAATTACCTTTTTCACCTTTCTTTTAGACCAATTGTCGACTCTGGTTAAGATTGTCATATCTCCCACTTTATGGGATGCTTCATGTAGTGTGAGTGTTTTGTTAATTCATACTTGTGAATTCTATTTAAACAGATGTTGACACTATGCTCCTTAAATCATTTCTGAATGGACTATCTACGGTGAATCTATGACGTAGCGCACATTGAGCAAGAAAAGGAGCATCTACATAAAATATTCTTAAGCAATGGATACACCACTTCATAGATGAACAAATATTTCTCCAAAGCAGAAAGGAAACAAAGAATATCTCAAGAACCTGCCAAACTTAGTAATATAGAAGACCAAAAAGGATTCCTTCCATTAGTTCAATGGGTTATTGAGAGAATTGCAAGGCAATTAAAAATCAAAAACATTGACATAGTCTTGATATCTCCATTATGTAACATAAAGAAGATTCTCAGACACTTGAAAGATCAGTTGGACTCAATGCTACAAAAAGGTGTTTATCAAATTCCTTGTGCATGCAGAAAATATTACATTAGAGAAACATGCGGGTCCTTAATATTACATTAGAGAAACATGCAGGTCCTTCCAAGCAAGAGTTAAGGAGCATAGTGTTGACATCTATTTTAGTACAACACTCACACTACATGTAACATCCCATAAAAATGAAGGATATGACAATCTTAGCCAGAGTTGACAGTTGGTTTAAAAGAGGGTTGAAAGAGGCAATTGAAATTGTTAAGAATCCCAACTATCTAAATCAATATGATGGTTTAACCATCAGCAAGACCTGACTGCTTGCTCTCCTCCAATGAATTCTATTCAACGGTTGAATCATTACTAAAACTAGTTTTGTTGGTCTTTCCTATTCAAAGTTTAATTTTTAAAATATTTAAAAGATTTTAAAAGAATTTAACGATTTGCTTTGGATGGCCTCTTAAGAAAGTTGGCTAATTTCTGAATGAAAGAATGGCCAAAAACAATGATGTTGTTCTATTTATCCCTGAAATGAGAGATGAGAAAAGCCTCGGCATCATCATTGTCATGAAGATGAGCTCAGATAGGGCTCGAAACATTGATGAGAACATGAATTCCATCGCAGTATCTCTAATAGATGTCAACAAAATCTATGTTGTTAAGTATCACTAGCGCAATTGGTATTCGAGGGTTTCCATTTATTAGGTGGCTCAGGGTTCGAAACTCAATGATAGTTGGAGGAGACACCAAAAAAATCCATCCATGGTAAGGGTTGGTGTGCCTAGAATGGGTACGATCCACGGGTGATTTAGATGGCTTAGATGCCTCGACGTCATGGTTTCTTAGACCACAGGCCACTACCAAAAAATAGTGATATTCATGCAAACGAAAGGCTAAAATACATGGTGTAACAAATAATTTTTTTCAATGTAACATTTGGAGAGGATTAATGGACTCTTTGCCCTAGGTTAGTAGTTGGTTAGCCTGGGAAGTGGCGAATGGGGCACATGTGCTTCTATGTGAAGATCCTTACATTGGCATTGAGGGTGAATATAAACTTTCCTAGGAACTTATTGTTGACTTAAGACACTTTGTTTTCAATTATTGAGCACATGTAAACATAGTGGTTTATCATAATCCTAAAGTAACTTATTGGTATCATGCGGAAGAACCAGGCCTACTGGGAGAGAAGAATGGAACAATTATATAAAAGGTTTAAATCATTTTGGAGTTAAATTGAATAACAACGAAGACAAAATTGCTTGGTCTTGGGATGTAGCAACAAGGTAGCTAAGTGCAAAACAGTTCTACGAAGCCATTTCTTTTTCAAATCTAGTTTATGAGGAGAAATGGTGGTATACTCCATTGAAATTGAAATGTTTTTGTTGGATCTCCTTGGAGAATAAAATCTTGGCATAGGATCATCTATTGAAGAGAGGTTATATGGGCCCAAATTGTTGTTTTCTTTGCAATAATGGAATGTACACTATGATTTTTGTCAAAAAATATGGGAAGTTGTTCGAAACAAGCTTCACGTTTTGGTCAATTGGAAAAAAAATCTCTTGAGGATAATCTTTGCCAATAGATTTCAACCTATAATAAAATTAAGACTCTTCCTCTGTTTGTTATATGGGGAATATGGAGAGGTAGAAATACGACTATTTTTTAAAATGGAAAAAGAAGTGTCTCTTTGTTGAGCTCCCATATTGTAGGGGCTTTCCAAGAATATCGTCCAGTTCAAAAAGTGAAAGCGATAAGAAACTTGATTTTCCCTCCTTTGTTGAATGAGGAACTTATTGGTTAGTTTGATGGCTCCTCTGAATTAGGTCTTTGTGGATGTGGTCTTTGTCTTAGACTTAGTGGTAGACATTTATTCCATATTTGGATGGGATGTGGAGAAGGTACAAAAACTAGAGGATAATTTTTGGCACCCTGGTCTTTGTTAACTTTTGCTTCTTTAAAATGTATTTATACTTTATAGGTGCTATAAGATTCTAGAATTATTGTAAACTGGTTCAATGGGAAGTCTAATTTCTAGGTGGTAAATATCATTCATTGGAAATGTGGGGCTCATGAACTACAAGTTGGAATCCATATTATTTTCTGTAGCCATATATATAGACAACTAAATTTTGTTGTTGATGATTTATCGAAGAAGGAAGTTAGCCCACGGGAAGGTGTATTGTTTTATGAAGAATATTTGGATGGTCAAGTGTTGTCTAGCTGCACTTTTCAAGCGTATTGAAGTTGTTATTGTTGCTAGTAGTAAATTTATGTTATGAAGTTTATGGATTTTTGTGTCTCTGGGAGTTCTTAGTAAGAGATTTTTTTATCATGTATGATAGACTTTAGACTTTGATCTATGTGCTTCACTACCACTTTTGATGGTCTAGTTATATCTTCTCGATCTTCGGTAGTTAATTTAGATAACTAGTATGGGGATATGATGGATATCCACGATGAACTATTTTTATACATGTATCTTTGATTCTCAATGAATAACAAGATCATGAGTTTTTCTTATTGAAAAAAAATATTACAATGTGTTTTGTGTGTGTGTATATATATATATATATATATATATATATATATATATATATATATATAATTTGGTTTTGCTTAATATGTTAATACAATTTAAATCAAACTTATGTTTATGTATTTTTATCAATTTTTTTATATTAAAATTATTTATTTATTTATTTTTACAATGTTTATATTTGAAAAAAAATGATATTTTTAAATACTTAATATTAAAATTAAATACTTATTTATTTTTCACAACGTTTAAATTTGAATGGTTTAATAATTTTAAAAATTTAATAAATTAAGAATTTTAATAAAAATACACAAAATTATTTTATTATAATATTTTTTAAAATATTAATTATAATTTGTTTTTTTTCAATTCAATGATGATGATGATGATGGCTAACGTCCCCTAAGACCAAACTTTGGTCTATCGGACCTAAAGAAACGGATTATTTAGTTTTTTTTAAAATTGTATTTCTATGCACAAAGAGCTTGGAGAGAAGCGTCCCGAGCTCACTATAATTTTGACATGTTGAAAGGCTAGGAAGGTCGGTATTGCAACAAAGATTATGAAACTGAGATCTAATGTGGGTGTACGTAGGGAACTCTAAGAGGAATTGGTCTTCATCCTCAATGTTCATATTCTCAAGGAGATGGAAAATCCTTTCCACCCATGGTGTTTTAGGAACTGCCCGCCGACATGTTTCACTATGGAGCTCATGAGAGTTCGTTCTTATCTTGGCTATATTAATTTTTTCTTTGAACTAGTTAAAATAGAGAGATACTTTTGATGTTCTAGAGTAGGGTTGATGATCTCCTTATAATATCTTAATTTTCTTTTAGCCTCTAAATCTTTCTCATCCCACATTTTCTCTTTAAACTTAGAAGTAACAATATTTTTAATGTTATTAATATTTTGTAATGCAACATTTTCGTCTATCTCCCAATGCTTTAACCAGGCCTCGGTATCTTTATACCAACCTTGTTAGGATTATAATCCTCCCTTGTTTAATTTGGTCAATTATGTCTAAATCAGGAGTCCTTTCAGTCTAGTTTTAGTCACTAGCACCATTGGGTCCACTTACCCTAAATGGGGCACATGTACCAGTTAATAAAGTGTGGGGAACACTAATTGAGGCCAACTGCCACTGATTGCACTTGCATGCATCATTTTAGGATCCTCCTAGATCAATCCCTACAAATTAGGAGCCACTGGGAGCACCGACACCAACCTCCATTAGTTGAGTTCAGTTGGTGACTAGTCAAGCTCAGTTAGGAGTTAGTTACATTCAGTTCTAGTCTGTTACATTCATTTCTACTCAATTAGCACTAGCTTTGCATGGTTGCATGCAGGTGAGGCTCATTTAATCACCTACCTTAGTCAGTTATCCTAGTTAACTGATAATTAACACTAAATTAGACACTTGAGTTGGGATTTTGAACTCCGATAATGATTTAGACAAGGTCAGTTAACAATGCAGTCAAGTAGAGTCAAACCAATTCGATTTTCCTCACATGGATTCGAATTGCATGAGGCTATTTAGCCATTGTACTACATTGTAATTAATTATATAATTACTTTTGATTAATGAAAGAATTCACAGTTACAAGCCATTTTTGCACTATTTCATTCTTCAATTTCTGAGTAAAATTGTATGATCTATCTTGTGAGTTGTGTGTTGGTCCACAAATTGATGTGCTCAATTTAATATGGTATCAGAGCCTCAGAAGGACAAGGCACTTCTCCTCCTACAGATTCATACTTGGATCAAAAATTCTTTTTGAGAAAAATTGCTCCTTCCAATACTGCACCAGAAGCGGAGAATTTACCATTTAATATCCCAAGTAAATGAATTGTAGATCAAGCTTGCTTGATCAACTATGTTGGGTGTGAAGAAAATTCCAAAAGTGCAGGTTGTCGACCTTACTTTGTCTATTTGATTGTGTGATTTATAGGTTTATCAGTCTCCTTCACTGCATTCACTACATGAGCTCAATTTCCTTCACTGCATTCGCTACAACAGCTCAGTCTCCTTCACCGCATTTGCTACAGTATCTCAGTCTCCTTCACTGCATTCGAAATGGCCCCTCCAATGGAGCTTCTCACTCCTTTCAACTACCACCAATGGAAGGAGGACATGGAGATGCAGCTTCGCTCCAAAAGACTCTTCAGACTCATAATGGAGGCAGAGGCAGAGCCGGTTCATTATGTTGACAAAGAAAAACACTGGAATAGGCTTGATGAAGCATATGGATGCCTGTGCCTCTCAATCTCTACAGATATTTTCTTCCACATCAATAGATTGAATACTCCCAAGGAGGTTTGGGATAAGATTGTTTCCTTGTTTGATAAGCAGGATGATCTGAGGATCTATCAGCTAGAGAATGAGTTGATTTCTCTTCATCAAACCAACTTTGAAACACTGAATGGCTTCTTCACCAAATTCAAGCACCTGGTGTTCCAGTTGAAGTTGTGCAAGGTTGAGAAGGAGGATGATCAAATCATCCTTTCCATCCTCTCAAAACTTGGTGCAGACTGCTCAGTCTTTGTATCAACCTTTCATTCAGGGAAGCTCACTACTCCAAATTGGAGGATGCCCACTCTTAATGCCTTTATTTAATCTCTCACCCATGAGCATGCCATGTCGATCCAAATGGGGATCATTCGATCTTCCAGAGATCAAGCACTAATTGTTGGAGGACCTAAGGTTTCGAATGGTAAGGGGAAGAAAAAGCATGAGTCTCCTATGGAGAAAGAGCAGTCAAATGAGCCTTCAAGTTCAAAGAGAAGCAAGAAGAATGGCAAAGGAAAGACCCTTTGTTCTTACTATATTGGAAGGGGCTTTCATCCAAAAAGCTCCTGTATGAGAAGAACAATTGATGAAATGGCTCTTCTTTTGAAGAAACCTATCATTACTGTACCTGCTAGCGTAAGGAAGGATGGCCATAAGGAAGAAACTGAAGAACATGAAGAGACATGTCATGCACTGAAGGCTAGTTGTTCAACAACACATGCCTTCCTCATTGATTTTGGAGCTTCCAATCATATGGTTGCATTCAGAGAATCATTCTTTTCTTTACAGTATTTTGATGGTCCTAGTATTCAAATGGGTAATAACAGTCAAATTCAAGCCAAAGGGAAGGGTTCTATCAAGCTTGAACATGGAAAGTTCAAAGATGTGCTTTATGTGCCCTCCTTAGCTGCAAATCTGTTATCTGTAAACCAGATGACTCATACTAGCTCTCCAAAGTGAGTGACATTTGGTCTTGACTCGGTGAAGATCACAAATATCACTACTAGCTAGGAACATCATAGCGAAGGGTGTTGCAAATCATGCCTCCAAGGCATATGAGTTCTCACACTTCATGCCATTTTCAAAACTAGTGCACTCTCCGATGCCACTTGAAAGGGAAGGTAAGAACTTTCCATCTACTTATTTTGTAGTTTCCACTAGCATTGCAGAACGAGCTGTATCAGTTTATGAGATTGAGATTCAGGGTGATTCAGATCCAGAACTGGTCCCTACTCCCAAGCGGGAAGCTAGGAAGATGACTAGAAATCCATCTGACACACAGAAGACAAAGAACCTTGCGCTATGTCATGCAATCTCACCTCCTTCAGAGAGATGCAACAAACTCCCTATGAGTTGCTACATGGAAAGGTCTGATCAGCTATAGTGGTTTTAGAAGAATAAAGTGGATCATACACCTCTTCATCCAGAAAGAGGTAAAGGTTACATTCCTCCTTCCTTCCATCATCATTTTGGGAGAAGATGGAGAAGTCTGCATGCCAGGCATTAGGATACCTGTGCACAGAAAATCATGCATGTTGCTTTGCTACATCACATAGATGAAGGTTTTAGCAACATATTTTCAAATTTTTAAAGCTTGAATCCTGATTCTATCTGCTTAGTTAGAGGGGGGGATTTTTTCCCATGAGGTTTTTTCCCCAACTCCTTGTATTGAGAAGTTAATTTACTTGTTGTAACGGGTGACCTATGATCTTAGTCACTAGGGTCCACAAATTGTTCAAGTTAGCATTCAAGGGGGGTGTTAGGATTATAATCCTCCCTTGTCCAATTTGGTCAATTATGTCTAAATCAGGAGTCCTTTCAGTCTATTTTTAGTCACTAGCACCATTGGGTCCACTTGGCCTAATTGGGGCACATGTACAAGTTACTAAAGTGTGGGGAACACTAATTGACGACCACTGCCACTGATTTCACTTACATGCATCAGTTTAGGAGGATCAATCACTACAAATTAGGATCCATTGGGAGTGCCTACACTAACCTCCATTAGTTGAGTTCAGTTGGTGGCTAGTCAAGCTTAGTTAGGAGTCAGTTACATTTATTTCTAGTCTGTTACATTCAGTTCTACTTAGTTAGCGCTATATTTGCATGGTTGCATGCAGGTGAGGTGCATTTACTCACCTACCTCAGTCATTAGCCTAGTTAACTGATAATTAACACTAAATTAGACACTTGAGTTGGGATTTTGAACTCTGATAATGATTTAGACAAGGTCAGTTAACAGTGCAATTAAGTAGAGTCAAACCAATTCGAATTTCGTCACATGGATTTGAATTGCATGAGGATGTTTAGCCATTGTACTACATTGTAATTAATGATCTAATTACTTTTGATTAATGAAAACATTCACAGTTGCAAGCCATCTTTGCACTGTTTCATTCTTCAATTTCTAAGTAAAATTGTATGATCTATCTTGTGAGTTGTGTGTTGGTCCATAGATCTATGTGCTCAATTTAATAAATCTCTCTTAAGGCTTAGGTGGTTTTGGCTGGAATTTAAAGCTAGTTTAGTTTGTCTATGGTCTTCCATGTTATTGATTTTGTGCGTGTACAACAGGAGCCTAGTCATAGCTAGGTTCTCGATAGGGGAAAGACCCACTTCTATAAGGATAATAGGGTAGGGCGTATTGCTTTTAATTTTGAGGTTATACGTTATAAAACGCTTCTAGATTTGCTCAATCTTTCTCCAGTATTCTCTAGAGATGTTGCAACCCCAAACCTCACACCCATACAACATAATAGGAGTGACTAAATTTTCAAAGAGGAGCTTCTTTTTATCCCACATCACAAGGTTTGTTGCTTTACAATTATTTTCGAGACCAAAATAAGATTTCCACCCTCCATTAATTCTTTTATCAGTGCTTTAGTTCCAGTTGAGCTTGTGATGAATATCAATTCCTAGTTATTTGTAAGAAGACACTTCCTCCAAGTTGCTATTGTCATACACAAAATTAGCGTAAGTATCTTTTTTGGATTTGATAATCATAACTTCTTTTTTTGTCAGTGTTAACAGTCATACCCATGATAGAGCAAAAATTCTTAGGAAGTCTTAGTTGCTTATCAAGATCAGATGAACACCTTACGAGAAGAACAATATCGTTAGCATAAAGAAGAAGGATGATGCCTATCCAGCTAAGATCGTACCAACACAACCTGCTTACATTCACATTACCTTTACTTTTACTTTTATACAATATTATAGAGTTCTCATATGCAATTTTATTGATAGCATTCAATAAAGCCAAACATATGTTTCTTAATTTTAAAACTATGTTATCTAAACTAATTAACTAAACTTTAATTAATTATAATTTTATTTGTTTTTATGGGAATTTAGATATATTTAATTTAATTTATTTAATGGCATACTTATTTATCATTAACATCGGTTTATATAATACATTTTATTTTCACAAAGAAATTTTTATTTTAATATTTATATTAAGATGAATTGTCCAAACATAAAGATATATACATAAAAATTTCTTCAGAGAGAAACGAGATCTTAGTTCTCCAAAACGTAGAATGTTTACTAGCGATAGCTTGTTTTAAGAAAATAACATATTGACTTTTTCTAAAAATAAAAATTAAAAAAAATTTCACAAAAAGTTCAAAATATCTTTAACAAAAAGGTTCAAAAATGAGACTCGACAAGAATCCATATTATCACATGTAGCCATATTAGCATTTGCACCAGGAGGTGTAAAGGAATGTCGAGAGGGAAAAAATATTGAATCTTTACCACAACAAATTCCCTGTAATAGACTTTTTGTGTTGGCACTTTTCGTTTATAGACCTCAAAAGCGAAGGAGAAACCCTTAGAGATCTCGCCAATGGGAATCGTAAAAGACTGACCTATATATAGATTTTTCGGGGTCAGTTAGGACCATAGGATTAAGATAAATGAACGGTCGAGATTAAACCTCGTGGGATGTGGAATCTTATCGCGAGATTAAACCTTGCGGGATGCGGGATGACAAAAGTACCCAAGTTTTTGTTGTGTGTTCCCGCAACAAAATCACAAAATAAATCACTTCCCGCAACCCGCAAATTGCAGGATGCGGGTTGCGGGATCTCCGCCCTGCGCATAGAAAATATCTCAGTATCCCGCAACCTGCAATGTGGATTCCGGGATTTTGAAGTTTATAATTTTTTAAGTTTTCATCCTGCAACCCGCAATTTGCGGGATGTACAACTCACACACACAAAATATCCCCGCATCTCGCATCCTGCATTTTGCAAGATGCGAGATGGCAAAAGTACTGAATTTTTTTTTGCGTGTTCCCGCTGCAAAAATCACAAAATAAAAGCGGGATAGTTAATAAAATTTAGAGAGAGGCTGTCATTTATTTCCATTCTCATTTTTCACCTGTGAGAGAGGTTGTCATTTATTTCCATTTTCTTTTTTCTTCCATGAGGAAGGTCTTATTTCTTGCTTGTACTATATTTTTGAATTTTGTGTTGTTTAAATTATTGTTCTGATTTAGCATTTTAATCTTTATGTTGTGTGTTACTCTAGTTCCTGATGAATTTCAATTCCTTTCATAATTGTTGCATCTTCTACAGACAAATAGTGCCTATACAATTAAGTGATACACCGAGACACAAATTCGAGGCATTCTCCATTTGCACAAAGCTGTTTGAAACATAAAACCTATCGTTCAATTTATCAATTTATCAATTTAATTTAATATTATATTATTAATTTACCATTTACCATTTACCGTCAGCTTTCTGCAAGGTAGAGTTTCCACAATGCGGAAAGGTTAATTGATAATCAATTTATCAATTTACCTTTGTGAATGCGGAAAGAAGAAAGCAGAAAGGTAAATTGATAAATTGATTATCAATTTACCTTTTCACTTTCTATAGCATATACTGGGAGACTCCTATACTGAATAGGTTAAGTTGTTCAAATGTTGGATAAGTTGCGGTTTTTTAACAGTTCAAGAATTGTATTTTAATATGATTTTTATGGAGAAAAGATTTGAGTTACATTGGATAATTGGTTGTTGAAGTTTAGAATTTGTGAATCAATTATCACATAAAAAGACATCAAAACTCAAAAATGAATGTTCGCTTATGCAAAAAAAAAAAAACTTGAACACAAAGCTACCATACCCTAATGTCCAAAATAGCAAATGAAAGTCCAAGAGCCATAAATGAAACAAAGAAATCTTGACATAATTACCATTCTTCTCTTAAGTACTAAAAAAAACACTCTAATGAAACAAAGAGAGCTTGAAATAATTTCTTAAACGAATTAATCGAGAGGCACCAAGGTTTGCTTCAGAGAATTGCTTTAAAAATTGCTTTCATAGCTTAGTTTGTTATTTAAATCAGTTACATAAAGTACATTATAGTTTTCTTTACCATTGCCCATTATTGACTACACAATATTAGTCTAAATCTCTTGTCGAGACTCCAAATGATCCTGAAATTTATTTGAATTATTAACAGTGTAAGAGGACCCCAAGTTTAACCCTGAGACTATTAAGAATGCTCTTATAAGCAAGCACTCTTTAGGAGTAGATTACCCATAAATTAACCACAACTCTTGAAATAAACAAACCTTAACCAACTAATATTATGATACAGCCATGGTTTGAAACCCTGGAACGCTCAAAAACTTGTGAGATGTAAGAATTATAATGAATTTGCATCTCTGTTAGCATAAAATTATAGAAAGGTATAACGTTGGATGCAGTAAGCACGTTGGGATCGACCACTCGTCTGTCTGTTGAATCAGCCACATGTCCTTCCCTAGATGTGTGTTTTGTGCTCAAAGGTTCCTTTCAACATGGTTTGATCCGAACTGGCAAAGGAGTTTATATGATGGGGACTTGGAGAGGGGAATTCTTGTTCTGCTTGCCTCCCATGGCGTGGGCTCTCCTACAGAAAATATAGTGGGGTGTGTCCTCAACCTCGTCGCCACCTCAGATAAAATTAGCAAGTGGAAATTACAAACGAGGTGATGAAGACTTTGGACACCCACCACCCTAGTACGAGCATTTGCTCCGACTGGCTGCCACTAAACATGGCCCCCATGCACTGGAACTTTGGAAGTCGTGACCTCTTCGGGGTTTTTTGCGGAGACACTCCCAGGACATGAAAACCTTGGTATTGCGCAACTGGAGGTACGAATATCCGAAAATATTCAAAGCGCATCACATCCAGGCCCTGATGGTTGGCAATTTCCTGGTGCAGATAACCAGGATGATAAAGGAACATAATTTCATGTTCGCCAACCATTAGTACCCCCTGAAAAACTAGCTTCTCGAACCACACAACCATTGCTGTCTGCAAGAAAAATCACGACCTCACGTAATTGAGCACTTTTGGCCTTTCTCTCAGTGTTCATTCATCCCCGTTCTTCAACAGCTCCAGAGGGTGACGCTATATGGAGCAAGCTAGACAGACCCAGAAATAACTTACCAATATGGATGCACACTTGACAACTGGTCATCTTAACAATAGTATGAGTGACAAGTGGGTGAGGATCTTCATTCCTTGCGGAGAATCCAGTCAAGCCATCTCCTTTGATATTCAATTATCATACTGGCCATGGATAAGACCTTAGGTGTTCTCCTGCGTTGCTTCCCAGGTGGGTCAAGGCATTTGGACTTGACCTTCCTTTCCCTTTCGCCTATGCTGGAGGTGGGATAAGAGCGGATTCGGTTGGCCGCGTTTCTTTGCTTCGTGTAGAGGCCATATTTGCTGCTTCAAATATCAAAATTTCATGATGGATCCTCGGAGTTGGGACAGCAGGCCATGTTGGGGACATGGTCTTCACCTATGGTGTGTTGCGAATGGCGTCTAGGAACTCGATTACTGGTCGGAAAAAACACATCGTATGTGGGGATGTCCTTTTTGTACCACGTTCATCGGGAGATTTTTTCCACGCCAGAGTTTTGCACGCACTTGGGCTATTCGCCGATCTCAAAACTTAGAACAATGAATCCTTTAGCTCCACGTAGATTTCATTTATAATCCCTTACGACCCTTAACTGTTAAGCTTCTCCCGTTATATGCATCGTGGATCAACTTCTTTTCAAGATCTGAGTTTTTTTATGCGCACGTTTTCAATATCAAGACCCAAGGCTAACACCTGCACAATTTAATTCAGCAGAATCAACACAGACCTCCGATCTGCAACCTGCCTTCATCTGGACTGCCTGATCGTGGGTACGTTTGATATTTCACCAATCTAGTCCCATTCGATCCATCGCGCAACTCTCATCTGCGGAATACTTTCGATCCGTCGATCAAAGATCGAATGACATATATATCGTTTATCTCCATGGCCCCTGCCACTTTTCACGATTTGAAAATCTGAATCCGTCCACATTGTTTCAAATCGCAGAGTCATCCACAACCGTAGATCTGTTCCTGCTCTTATCTCCATCATCAGATGTTTTCGCCCTTTAATCCATTCCGCAATTTGGAAAATTTTCTCCCCCCATGCATGTTCACTGCGCGGGATGATTTAGAGTCATTGATCTCGTCTTGCGTTGATCTTGACCTTTCAACCTCGAACCCACTTAAGGGACTCCGTGGATTTTCAACACTAAATCTTTCCTTGCACCTCCGGCCCACGGAATCTCGCTCTGCCGTTGATCTTCCTAGTCATGGATCTGGACCGTCGATCCACGACACTCGTTATCTTGTTTCCCCTATTGCATGTTTTGACCATAGAAGGATCTATCACCGTAGATCAGAATTCACCCTCCATCTGACGGCTCTTGATGACAGAACTTGCTAACCCGATAACTTGACAAGCGCTTCCACCATTGTTCATCGAACAAGGTCAATTTCAAATGCTTACATCCCATCATTCACAAATTTAAACATAGTGCTAACACACTAATTACATTAAGTTAAAACTGAATAATCCAAACAATGCTTCAAAATGGAATGGAATGGAATAGAACAATTACATTATTTTTATCTTATTCCGCTTTGCAGAAATTGGAACTTTGATTTTTTGTTTCATCCACTTTCCGTAAATACATGTGAATAAATAACATTTGAACTAAAATACATTTTTAAATAAATTTCAAATGTATTTACGGAAAGTGGATTGAAAAAAAAATCAAAGTTCTGATTTCCGCATTCAGCAATGCGGAAATCAAAAAAATTTGTTTCCTTAAATACATTTGAATAAACATTTTAATTAAAATTCCGGCCAGAGTGGGTTGTTTTGATCCATCCATACTCAGTATGGCTACTCATGTGACAATATGTAATGGGAGGTCCTTCGTAAGGGTTTTTTTAATGAGTTTTTATTTTAATTATTTTCCGTTTCCATTGTTTCCATTATTTTGCATTTCCATTGTTTCCATTGTTTCCAATATGATTTCTAGTTAAACTGTTAATTTTTATTTATTTTTATATAAATTTAAATTATTTATAATTTCATTAACTCTCAACTCCAATTTCAGAGGTTTCCAAGTCATTGTCCTAGAATATTAATATTGTAAAACAAATAAAGAATATGTATTTCCAAATTTATTATCGATATAATTATAATAAAAATGGATTCAATTTTTGAAGATTATGGATTCACGCCATTTGATTCATGTGTACATATTCAAAGCTTTAAAGATTGAGCTTTTAAATTTAATTTAACTTATTTTCACTTGCAAAAATACTATTAATTAATTAAAAATATTATTAATTAAAATAAAAATCAATATATCTCAATGAGAAACAGGTCTCCTTCCTGATTTTTTATTTTCGGTGCAGATTATGGAAGTCGGCTCCTCCACTTACGAAACAGGGTTCCTGCACTTTCAAGCTTTTCCGATTTGGGATGCAGAAGTCAGCTCCTCCACTTACGAAACATGGTTCCTGCACTTTTAAGCTTTTTCGGTTTCCTATTTCCGGTTCGGGATGCAGAAGTCGCCTTCCGGACTTTTGAAACTTGCAATTCTTCACTTTCCCGGGTTCTGCACTTAGCTAATTAAAATTTTTATTGTGTGTGTGATTTGGTCATCCCACATCATGCATTTGCGCAATGTGGGTTACGGGAATACTTGAATAAATTGTTAACGGTTTTGTGATCGCGCATCCCGCATCCCGCATGTACGGAATGCAGGGTGTCGAATGGTTAAATAAAGTTTAAAATCATAATAAGTTCCTGCATCCTGCGGGCCTAATCTCGATCGTTTGTTTATCCTAATCCTACGGTCCTAAAGGAGTCGGGAAAATCTATATATATTTCATCTTTTGCGATTTCTTTACCATTTTTACTATTGTAAATTGTTATTCTGCGTTAAATTTCCATGTGTTTTTTACCAGTCGACGTTGTCATTGTCCGGTCTGGTTATAGGTTAGTATTTTAGTCGTTTTCATAATTCAAATTGCTTATTGTTGTTCTAGGTTAAATTAGTTTTAATTCCGCCCCATGATTTTGTTTTAAAGAAAGATGAAGGAAATCTAGAGAAAGCTGAATTGGCGGCTCCATCTATCGACGCTAAAGATACAAAAGGGTCATAGAGGCCCCCTTGTCGTTCATAAAGGCAGTCAAATCGGATCCGGATGGATCACTACTTAACTCGACCGTAGAAAACTCGGATAACATGTTCTCCTTGAATGACATTTTCTGCAAAGGCCCACAAAATGAGTGGTTTCCATGATAATGTCGGGATTGGGATTCCAAGCAGAGGAAAAGACCAAAAATTATCAAGCAGATGGATTGAGCAAGACGGAGATGGAAGATTGAGCAAGACGAGCCACAAATAAGAGGAAAAGGCGATAATTATCGCAAAAGAATCAAGACCGACGGTCAAATAAGCAATCTCTCAACGGCACGAAGCCATAAACCAAACCCACACATAAATTGTATTGCCAAAAAATACATAATTGGATAACAAACAATACCAGGCTCAAAACACTGGAGCATCAGAACCAGGATTGTGAGATTTGATGAAACCCATAAGCTATAGCTGCAGCGCTGGGTTCATTAATGATTGCGATGACATTAAGGCCAACAATGGTAGCAAAATATTTGGTAGCCTTCCTCGGAGAATTATTAAGTGCTCGAAGGAAACTTGGTGAACACGTCTAGAAGAAGGAAGACCAAGCACGCAATTGCGAGACACTTGTTCCACTGTCATTCTGCAATAGCCAGAACACGTGTAGGAATGTTAGTGGCCATGGAGACGAGGAATCTTGCGAGACTGCGTCTCCATAGGGAAAACGCCTTCGACGTAATTATCTAGAATCCATATGATCTCCAAGCCATATATATACACAACTAAATTTTGTTTGTTGTTGATGATTTATGGAAGAAGGAAGTCAGCCAACATGAAGGGATATTGTTTGATGAAGAATATTAGGATGTACAACATAAAGGGATATTGTTTTATGAAGAATATTAGGATGGTCAATTGTTGTCCAGCTCCACCTTTTAAGCATATTGAAGTTGCTATTGTTGTTAGTAGTAAATTTATGTTATGAAGTTTATGGATTTTTGTGCCTCCGAGAGAAGTTCTTAGTAAGAGATTATGATGAAGCCTACGATGTTATGATCTAAACTCTTTTTTTTATCATGTATGGCAGACTTATTTTGATTTATGTTGTGCACTATCACTTTTGACGGTTTAGCTAGATTTTTCATAGTTAATTTAGATAACTAGTACGAGGTTATGATGAATAGCCATTATAAATTGTTTTGATATATGTATCTTTGATTCTTAATGAATAACAAGATGCAATGTTTTCTTTATTAAACAAAAAATATTTTAATTTTTTATATATATATTTTTTCTTAAAATGTTAATAAAATTTAAATTCAAACTTATATTTATATGTTTTTATCAATTTTATTATATTAAAATTATTTATTTGTTTGTTTTTACAATGATTAAATTTAAAAAAAATTGATATTTTAAAATATTTAATATTAAAATTAAATACTTGTTTATTTTTCACAATGTTTAAATTCAAGTAGTTTAATAAGTTAAAATATTTAATAAATTTAAATGTTAAAAAATATTATTATAATTTTTTTTTAGATAATCCGTTCACGTTACTTTTACTTTTATGCAATATTATAGATGTAACACCCTGGTTTTGACCCCGTTTGCATTAAATGTATATGATGTATAGATTGTAATTATTCGTGATGTGGAGCTAAAGGCAAAAGCCCCACCATCGATTTAGCGTTTAATGTTCCGACGATTAAAATCGTTGCCGATGGTATATCATGATATCCGACACATTATAATTTTGGCATCATGTAAATATGCATTTTAATTAAAATTAACCCCAACCAGCTATGTCAATGCAACCATAATGAAAAGGGCATGATTTTCCTAAGGATAGGGAGGGGAATTATTAAACTTTGGGCCAATGGGGAAAAGCCAAGTGTCAATTGATAAACCCTTTTAGTTGTCACCCACCTTTTTGTCTTACACACCTTTCCCTTGTCTCAATCAGTAAAGTACCACATTAAAACCTCTGATGTTAGTTGGGTAGTTATTGTTGGGTAGTGGTGTGTGGTAGGACTGTTAGTCCTTGCCCACACGCACACTCCACCAACAGACTCGTTCACCCTCACATGGGCAAGAAGAGAGGGGATGACCCCATTCTTGCATTCTTTCCCATCCTCACGCAGAGACAGTAGTTTTTCTCCTCACGCATAGGTTTGGGATTTTCCCTCACGCAGTTACTCAGTTTTCACGCGTGCATGCAGCAACTGGTTCAGTCTTCGTTTTCCAATTCTGGGCTGTGTGTGTGCATTTTCCTTACCGAATTTATGGTTCTCTATATACGTTCCCCTGTCCATGCTGAGAGTCTGATCTCCTTCTCCAATTTCAGACTGTGTATTTCCCGTTGCTTCAATGGTGAGATCGGGGATGTTGTTTTCCCCATGTGTTTGGGTTTTCGTCGAGTTGTTTTGGACACGTTAGGGCCAAGAACAACTCTGAAATCACTTTGCTTAGTCTGAGCTGTGTTCACCATTTTTGGTTGCCATCATGTTTCCCTTTCTCTTCACAGAGCTGTGAATTACTTGACCTTGATGTGTGTATGAAGTGGTTGGTATTTGGACTGTATTGGATTGGGAATGAAGGTTTGATATGCTTGATAAACCGGGTGTGTTTGGGAGCCTCATAGATAGAGCTAGAGGGTTGGCTTTCTTCTCCACAACCCCTGAATAGCACTGGAAGGGAAGTCAAGGCCTAAGGGACTGTGCAGCAGAGAAGGCACTGATTCCTTGTGTTGGGCGTGTGTGGGTGTCCTAGAAGTCAAACTAGTTATGGTGTAGGTGTCCTTAGCTCTCCAATGAGCCCACCAGCTTAGCATTCAGCTTTTCCAAGCTCCCTGATGGCCTGACAAACCCAATTGTGTTGGCTTGGCTGATTTGTGTACCTTTGGCTATGTGTGAGCCTGCTTAGTTCCTTATTCCTTGGGGAATCATGCCCAGCTCGGGGGTGGCAGTGTTGCTGAGAGATTAAGGAGCACATTGGCCTATGGTTGGGTGGAGCTTTACAGCGACGTAGCTGGTTGCGGGACAAATTCTTCATAAGATAAGTATTCTTGTGTTCAATCGTTGCAATCATATTTGATGTTTAATGAATTATGATGAACATGTTGAATGCCTGAATGTATGTTTTGCTTCCGCTGTATGCTGAATAATTATGCATATATGCATGTTTTCCTTCAAAGCATTTCATTTTTTATGTATGTACATGTTCATGGGGCTAGTTGCCCAGATAGTTAATGATATGGTAGCGTCCTCTTCGTCAATCAGAGGGTTGAGGAGTTACAATAGAGTTATCATATGAAATTTGATTAATAACAATTAATAAAGCCAAGCATACGTAAATGTTTCTTAATTTCACAATTATGTTGTGTATATTAGTTAGTTATAATCTTATTATTTTTTGAGGAAAATTTAGATTTATTTAATGACACATGTATTTATCATAAAAGTAGATTCATATAATATATTTTATTTTTATAAAGAAATCTTTATCATGATATTCATATAATCGTCCAATACATAAAAGTATATTTATATTAAAATGAATTAAAGATTATATTATCTAATACATAAATATATTTAGAAAAACCAACTCTTAATCCTCAAAAAATATATATAAGTAAAATATATCTTCACAGAAACCAACTCTTAATCCTCCAAAAATATATTGACTTCTACTAACGATAACTTTTTTTGCACAAAATAACATATTAACTTCTCTCACAAAAAAACGTTTTCCATACATCATTATAAGCCTTTAACACAAAGTTCAAAATGATAGCTCGACAAGATAATTCTATGGAGGTATTTTATGTTTCTATAAACTCTTTCCCAATTAGAAAATTACAATATTTTTTAAATCTTATGTTACTTTTCTAGCAGAGTAGATAGAGTAGATTTTAATAAACTGACTACATAAATATATGCAAAAATATATATCAAAATAAAGATAAAAATGGTAAATACTTTATTCCCGGTTTTGTTCATCCACTACGTTTGGCTACATAGTGGATACATCTTCCATGGGGGAGACCCTTCCTTCTTGCATGGGTTTATTGTTTCCTTTGCATAAATCGTTTAAATCTTTTTGAATTTCACTAAGAATCTCCTTCAGATGGACAAAGTGATTATCGATCCTCTCGTCACCGGTCATGAGTTTCTCTTGTTGGTTATGCTTGATATATGTTATAACCCTCTATATCTCCTCATGGCTTGAAATCTGAAGCCTCACCATGTCTTCCACCATTCACCTTATTTCCTCTATCTCGCCAACTTAAACCTAGGAACTTCCTTCAGCATCATCCATGCATGAGTCAATGCTTGTGATGTTAATAGATATTTTCTTATTCTTGTCCAAAGCAGCTAAGGCGACCTCAAAAACACATCTCAAAATCTTCTTGCAATCCACCATGGTGTTTTTCAGCGACATAATCTCTCAAAGAATCTTTTCCATTGTAATAAACTCCACAAAAGGAATCAAGTCCCTTCCTCTATCTGTAGACTTATTCTTCTCGTATCCTTTGAAAACGCTAGTCATGTTTTGGCTCCCAGAAGAATGCATGCAAATGAACAACGTCTTGACTCTACAATATTTAACAGGTTGCAAAGTGTGCGAGGGATCTCCCAAATCAAAGTGCTTGCATTCCATGGAGGCGATCATGTGGGTTCCTTTGCCATCAATTCGATCAGGGATGGCAGAGAGAAATGGTCTGGGACATGGGCCTTTAATGGTCATAACAAATTCCACCAAACATGACATACATATGTCCTCCAAAGCTCAATTCATTTACCACTAAAATCTCTATCATCTCGTCCTCGTGAAGTGAGTTCCATATTGTCCTCAACACTCCTTTGATGAGTCACCTAGGTCCTTTATTCTCATTCTCCCCAATGTTTATATCAATGGACCAACTACCTATGTTTGAAAGCATGAAGTCCACTTACTGAAGGAACTAGAGTTCTTAATCAATATTTCACCTTGCCTTAGTTTGGAGCCTTTATTGGCCAAACTATCCGCTTCCTTGTTATTATGGCGCTTAATGTGGAAGAGTGGACCTCTAAAATACTGGGGATGTAAGCCAAAATTCTCTTTGGAACTCTCCTGACCTCTTTTTCTTTGTTAGACTGAATGTTTTGCATCTTTTGGATGGCTATCCAGGAGTTTCCAAAAACTTGAAAGGTTCCATTTTTTATTATGCCATTGTTTCTATTCCTTCTATTAAATTCTCCCACTCTACCTAGTTGTTCATCCTCTTGCCCAATCCCCAAGCAAAGGATTGAATATTTCTTCTTCCAGGGACAAATATGACCCATGTTGCACTTGCCTCCCCTAGATTTCCTTCTAAGGCACCATCATAGAATAATGTTGTTTTATTTTGACTTCTTCTCCATATTTGGAAACATCTATTGCCTAGTTCCAATTCCCAATTAAAATTTTGCATTGAAGGGAGCTTATCCAGATATATTGTGAGGCCCAAAGGAGCTCAGAAGGGGAAAAATTACTTGATTGTTTTTTTGTCCATCCCTAAGCCATAATATATTCTTTCATTTGTAGTTTAGATTTCAAGGAAAATCTATAGGGAGTAGTTGCTTTCCCTTCAAAGATCTCCTTATTCCTTGACAACCAAATTTGTTAGTTGTTGTACTTAGGGATAGTACTCCATAAAATTAGCAGATTTTTTTTATTATCTATTAAGGTCCCATAACAACTTTGACTCTATCCACTTAAGAATCCCTTGATCTGATTAAGAGGATTGAAACTGACTGCGATATTTTTTATTGACTTGTCCCACACCTTCCTTGCAAAGGAACATTCCACGAGCATGTGTTTGATGGATTCTTCCTAGCTCTTACAAATAACATGTCTATTTGGCCCTTTAATCCCCATTTTTCCTTATATTTTTGGCAATGATGATTTTTTGGTGAACTGAGAGCTAAGAGAAAGCATTAATTTTAGGAGGACAATCCATCTTCCAAACCTTGCCCCATACTCCTAATGGAGGAGATGGGGGGATCTCGAGCAGTAGGTTTATGTAACCTTCTTTCACAGTGCACCTTCCTTTTGGTCCCCATCCTCTAGTGCCCCAATTTCTTTTGCTTAACATGGATTTCCCATTCAGCTCGAGAAGGAGGATATTATACTCTTCACATAGGTGAGTTGGAACTTCAAGCCTTTTCTGGTCTTTCTAGCTCTCGTTATCTAACCAAAAATAGAGATCATAAATCTTGGTTATGCCTTCTCCCCTTAGCCAGTCCTTGATTCCCTTCATTTCTTCTTTCTCCTTCAAGGGAGGATGATTCATAGTCTTATCCTCCCAAATGTCTATTTTCTTGCCATTTCCAAGCAGCCAATGAAGCTTATCTCTAATTAGCTTTGAGGTAGCTTTGCAAAGATCCCAAATCTTTGATAGCTTCCAATTAAGTTCCCTTCCTAGACATCGAAGCTTGTTCCTTTTATTGTATTTTTTACTTAGCAATTCTTTCCACCATTCCTTCCCTTCTGTTATAGTCTCCAAAGAATCTTGGCCCCCATTTCTATATTCATTAGCCTTGGTTCCCTAATAGCCATTGCTACTTTTCCCTTTTCATTACGAACTGTTTCCCAATTGACTAAATGAAATTTCTTGACCTGATCCTTGTCCCCTACCAAAGAAAGTTTATTATCTCTTTATTAAGGCAGAGTCATTATTCCAACAAGAGCAAATAGGATAGAGCTTGAATAAGTAGGCAATAAGTCGGGGACAAATTCTATCAATGTGATTTTCCCTACTAAATTCATCCATTTGACTCCCCAAGACTAGATCCTTCTTTTATTTTTGGAATTACATCTCCCCTGTCTTGTGCCTTGCTCTTTTTGAGGGATATGGGAGTCCCCAAATACTTAAAGGAAGTCCACCTTCCATTTACTTTTAAACTAAGAATCCTCGATATTTTTTGAATTGAGGAGAGGAGAGAAATTCCAACTATATATGCAACATTTTCTAGCATTTGTTCCCCCCCCCCCTAAATCCTTCAGAAAGATGGACAAGGAATGATTGAATTTCCTAGTAATTGTCTTCGAAGCACTTCCTCAGAAAATGGTGTCATCAACAAACTAGGTGTGATTGGCTGCTTTGAATCCTCTAGATATATTAATTCCAGGAAGCGTTCCATCTTCAATTTGCTTATTGAGATTCTTTCTCAAGGCCTCAACAACACATATATAGGAACGAAGATAGGGAGAATCCCTAACGAAGTCATCTCAAAGCTCTAAAAAAGTCCGTTGGTCTTCCATTTATCGAGGGGAATATCCATGGGAAGCTTATGTAGGCTATTATCCATTTTATAAGATCATCAAAGAATCAAAATATCTTCATGAATTGAATAGGAAGTTGTGCCTTACTCTATCGAAGGCGTTTTCCAAATCTAATTTAATTGCCATTCCTTTTTCCTTCCTTTTGTAACTTGAATGAATTGCTACGTCCACAATAACTATGTTATTTGTAATTTGACTACATGTATTTAAACCACCCTGATTTTTTTAAATGATCTTGGGAAGAAGGTTTTTAAGCCTACTTGCAATGATTTTTTTCAATATCTTAGATGATGCATTGCACAAGGATATGGGCTTGAACCTCTTTAGAAAAGTTGTTTTTTTCTCCTTTGGGGTCAGAGAAATGAAGGAAGAGTTTGTTTCTGCCCCTAATATTTCCCCTCCCCTTTGAGCAGTTAAGCATTCTACAAAGGTCCACCTTTATGTAGATATTCCAATATTTTTTATAGAAACTGATGGGGAAGCCATAAGTCCTGGAGCTTTGTCTAGCTAGAGAGACAAAACCACATCCTTTTCCTCCTCTTCTAAAATATGTTTTAGAAGGAGATCATTTTCATCATTGGTAACTAGGTTGGGGGTATTTTCACATAGGGAAGCGAGCATTGCCAAATCCTCTTCTCCTTCTTCTCAATACAAATAATGAAATTATTGATGAGCCTCTTCTTTTATTTGTTGCATTGATGTTATTTTCTCTCCTCTTTCATTGTCTAACTCAAGAATTGTGTATCTCCTCATCCTTTATTTATATTTACTATAAAAGCACTTTCTGTTTTTGTCTCCATCCCTAAGAATTGTGTTTCTCCTCATCCTTTATTTATATTTACTATAAAAGTACTTTGTGTTTTTTGTCTCCATCCCTAAGCCAGAGGCTCCTTGATTTTATTCTCCACTCTTCCTCATCCTTTTTCTCTATATTTTGTATTTTTTTCTTCCATGTCTTTTTATTTCCTGTGATTTCCTTGGTTATTTCGTTGCTTTCCATATATTCTTACAACTTTATAAGTTCCTCTTAGAGTCTTCATTTCTATTGACCCAAATTCATGAGGTTTTTGGCCCAAAGTTTAAGAGCATACTTGGTGGCTTTTAATTTGGGATCCGAAATGAAACTTGGAGTTTCATTAATGTGAAATTTCCACACATGCTTTATGACCATTAAAACTTCCTCTTCTCTAGTCCAAAAGGAGTTTAATTGGAAGGTGATAAGTCCCATATTTTCGGGGATAAAAAATTCTAGGATTATGCTCTTTGATCTAAAACGGATGAAGGAAACGTCTTTAAAGAAGAAATACTACTTTTTAACATATAAAAAAAAACTACTAACCAGAAACCATAACTTGAGTCTTGTTGTGATGTGTATGGGGCCAACTCTTGTATTGTTCCATGTGTAATTTCCTTTACTTGGTTTGATATATGTGAGGTTCCAAGAATCTTGCATCTCCTCAAGTTGCTCTCTAAAAGGATCTCTGACCTTCAATTCACCTCTCCTTTTCGAAGAAGAAACCATAGTGTTGAATTCTCTAGCTACAATACTTTTTTGATGCATCTCTCTCTCTCTCTTTTTGAAAATCTCCAAAGATATTCAGAAATACTGCTTTTTGTGGTAAAGTACTGGGCCATACACGTTACATGCTCTGATATTTTCATTTTCTTCGGCATCTTCTAGTTCCACCATTATCCAATTATATTTTCTCCATTCGGTAGATAAGGAGAACCTCAAATTGTCCCAGCAGGTAATAATACCCCTTGAGTTTCTTATTTCTCGATATGAGCTTCCTTCTTTATTTTTCCATAATTTCTTCATTATTTCTCTGCTATCAACCTTGCTCATTTTTGTCTCCTATACAATAAGGATAGATATTATTTCGCTTCTTATCATGTTCCTTATTGCTTTGGTCTTTTTTACCCTCCCAACCCTCTACAATTCCAGGGACAATTTTCATTATTTCTTAGGAATGAGAGGGGTGTTCCTTAGCTTTTTATTCCCATTTGGTCCAAAATGTTGTTTTCCTGATGATGACCCAATTTTTATGTGTTGATCCAAACTTGTTTGTTTTCCTGCCACCTTTTCTTTCTCCTCATGTTCTTCCCAGTGGGTCCTGTTAGGTTTTCTTCCTTTCTTGCCTAGAGGCTCTTTTCGTTCTCTGTATTCTGATGTTTCTTCCTGCGAGGACTTAGACCTGCACCTTGTCACCAACCCTCATGCTCATGATCTCACTTTAACAATTAGTTTCTCTGGAAGGATCAATATGTAGTTTTCTTCTTGGGCTAACTCTATTAGCATCAACTGTTCATTTACTACCTCCTTTGGAATTTCCTCCCTTATCTCACCTTCTTCATATGATTCCAAGTCATTATTATCTAGGGCCTAAAACTTGTTCTAAGAGGGACATTCTTTTGGATGGGAGGGAGGAGTCTGGTTTTGCTTTTGATGAGCTTTCCTTCCTTTTTTAGTGACGACATTCCAATCTCCATCCTTATTGACCTCTTGAACTCGAGATTTCTTTTTTGCACATTTTTTTTAGATAAAAGCCTATATTCATGACATATCTTGCATTTAAATGGGATTTTCTCATAATATAAATATTGAAGGTGTTTCCATCCTCCCATTGAAATATTTATCTCCTCAGGAATAACTTTTCCTAAGTCAACCTCAACACATATTCTAATGCACAAGAAGAGGGGTGGTTTTGGATCAGCTCTATCTATATACTTTCCCTGGGTTTTGTCTCAGCTCTATCTATATACATCATTTACTTAAACTCATGAGATTCATATAATGCATTTTATTAGATGATAATGATATATATTTATTAAAAAGTGGATGTGTGTGTGTGTGTTGCTACTGTTACTTCATTTTAGAGATGCGGCTACAACAACAAAAACACTCTTCAAAAGCAAGCGTCAAGAGAGGTAGTTTCCTTTGGTACAGAGTCCGGAGGAGAGGCCATGAGCTAAGCAAGGGGAAAGAGGCAAAGACATAGAAGCCCTAATTGAGAATCAAACAACAATCCAAAATATTTTTGTCTTTCATACATCATTTACTTAAAAGTTGTGAGAGTCATATAATGCATTTTATTAGATAATGATGATATAAATTGATTAAAAAGTGTGTGTCTCTGTGTGTGTGTGTGTGTTTAAAAGTTGTGAGAGTCATATAATGCATTTTATTAGATAATGATTATATAAATTGATTAAAAAGTATGTGTGTGTGTGTGTGTGTGTGTGCGTGTGTGAGTGTGCGTGTGCGTGTGCGTGTGCGTGTGTGCGTGCGCGTGTGAGTGTGCGTGTGCGTGTACGTGTGCGTGTGTGCGTGCGCGTGTGTCTGTGCGTGCGTGCATGTGTGTGTGTGTGTGTGTGTGTGTGTGTGTGTGTGTGTGTGTGTGTGTGTGTGTGTGTGTGTGTGTAGTTATTATTATTACTTCATTTTTAGTTTTGTAAACTATTATATTAAACCAATATATATTGAAATAAATGTTATAAAAAAAATCATATCTTCATATTGAAATGTAAAATTTAATATTAAACTATTTTTATATTTACCAAAATATTAATAAATAATTTATATTTATATATTCGTATTTAAGATTTAAAAAGTCTATATTGGTTGTTTATGTATTTGTATTTAATTTATATAATAAATAATATTTTATAATTGGTATTTTTATATCTTAATTTTGTTTTCAAAAGAAAAAATCTATAAATTGATATTCATATAGAATCAAAGTTATATTGTCCTTTTACATCAATATGCCACATTGGTTTTTATCTACTCAACAACTAGTCTTGACATACAAAGAAAACATAAATCCATCCTTCAATCCTTTGGCATTATAATCACTAATACTGACTTGTAAGCACTAAAGAACCTACTACCAACTTAACATATAGATTACAATCTTCACTCAAAAATATATATAAATACCCCAAAGAACTCTCTACAGAGCTCCTAATAAAAAAAGAAAAAGGCCTTGGAAACTAAAGAAAAGTCCAAAAATTCTCCATAATCTAATAGTCCTTCAGCAAAGCCCACAACTATTTTAGAGAGCTTATCAACCATAGTGTTAATTTCCTAGAATACAAGTTCAAAAGTTAACATTGAAAAAGTTGCTTGTAACGATTGAATCCTAGCACACCATTGTTCTAAAATAGTAACATGTAGTGTCTCCTTGTTCGCTTCCCAATCCACAATAATCCTTGAGTCTCACAAGACATGTAGAGACATAATTCCTCTATTTTATGAAAACTATAAAAGTACCCAAAGAGCTAACATCTCAGTTCTAGTATTTGAGCCAGCACCACATCCCATCCAAAGAAGAAAAATATGGTTGCTAGATCTTTTAATCATTATTCCACCACCACACTGATCAATTTGTGAAATACCATCAAAATATCCAATAGCAGACTCATTTGATAATATAGGACTCTTACAAATTCTAATCTTTTTTGGATTCCACTCCTTATAATATTCTTTGAAATAGCCTAAAATTTTAAAACAAACCATAGTAGATTTCTGAGTCACATCTTCAAAAACCAAGGAATTCCTTGGTCTCCAACTTCCCCAAGACACAAAAGAAAACGATACTCTGTACTTTGGAACTAAATTTATCAAACATTCCATTTTTTCTCAAAATAAGAAAAATACCAAACCTTAGAGACATGAAGAACATCAAGCACCTCCTTCCAAGCTTCCTTAGAGAAAGCACAATGTACTAAAATATGGTTAACATATTCCTCTTCATTTTTACATAGGACATAGACATTTGACTTACAATACCTCTTTTGTTTAGATTATCCCAAGTCAAAATACGATTTTAAAAACACAACCATAAAAAACACTTCAACTTCAAAGGAATATACCAACTCTAGATATTTTTATACCACCATTTACTCACAAGATCTTATGGAAGAGGAAGATATAACTTCATAGTCTATATCTGCATTAACTTTCCCATTCCTATTCCAAGACTAAACTAAGATATCTTCTTAATCAATTACTGTAATCCCAAGGTTGTTTAAAATAGCAACAAAGGAATTCCATTCAATTGCAAGTTCACTAACAAGACCCAAATCAACGATAGACATCCAATATGAAGAAGATAACCCCCCAACCACTAAATTCTCTACATGAGATAATCTGCTAAAACCATTCCTAGATAAATAAGAGATAAGAGTCTGAGATAGAATATAAAAATTGTCACCCCCTAAGAAAGAATCAACAACCAAGATCACCTTTAATTTATTACCAATCCTCTAGGATAATTAGGAACCTAGTTGGAGTAAGTCCTCACAA
Source organism: Pseudotsuga menziesii (assembly GCA_001517045.1). Taxonomy (NCBI): domain Eukaryota; kingdom Viridiplantae; phylum Streptophyta; class Pinopsida; order Pinales; family Pinaceae; genus Pseudotsuga; species Pseudotsuga menziesii. Next base: position 147,930 of record LPNX010524336.1, read on the forward strand.
ATGCCCTCTAGAAATTTGAAGCCAATGAAACTGATTTTTTTGGTCTTCTAAGCCACTCCTCCACAAACACACTCTTCAGATATTTATATTTTAAAAACTCACTCCATATAACACTACCAAAAATGCCCCTCCACAAACTTTTGAGACTCAAAGAAAGATTAAACCAACATAGATTTTTTATACCCCATCCCTAAAAACTTTTTGGCAAGGAATTTTGTTTTTCACTAAATGAAACTTTTCCTTATTCACATTCCCTGACCACAAAAAAAATGCACGATTTTTTTCCTTGGATAGTGAAGAATAGACACTGGGATATTTGCAAGTACATCCAATATACAAAAATACTTTCCAAAATAGACTTTAATAAAGTTAATCTCCCTCCATGAGAAAGCTACTTAATACACCAACAACCAATCTTTTTTTCAACCTTCCTCACAAGTCACAACCAATCTTCTGTTTATAATTATTTGGCTTGAGGAAATATCCTAAATAATTGAATCCAACCTCCAAAGGATCAGTTTTAAAGAGAAATTAATTAAAATATGATCCAACACATCCTCATGTACATCATTATGAAGAAAACAAGACTTTATCAAGCTGAACTCCATACCTAAAGCTTCACAAAACACCTTTATTATGCCATGGAAAGTTTCCCAATATTCAATAGAACTATTCCCAACTAAAATAACATCATCTACAAACAGTAAATGAGTAATGTAATGAAAAAAAGTAATCTTGACACAAGTCATATTTTTATCCTTCTTATCCTTCCCAATGAGTTTGCTAAGTCCTTCCACCACCAAGTTATAAAAAAAACATGCTGATTTTTATATAATAATATTTTATTTATATATTAATAACAATTTTAAATTAAAATATTTTTAGAAAACAAATAAGTAGCGCTATTTTTATTTTTGCTTGCATAAATTAATAAACCTATTAAGATATTTAAATGTATGTTTCCCAACAAGATTAGTATGGTGTCTTCTTGAGGATAATTATTTTTCCAATGGGTATAAAGTAACCCCTTGAAATGACCACAATATCGAAGGTTCCTTATTTACTAACATTTACAGACACCCTTTTGAAATAGGACACAAGGTTAAGGATACCAATTTCAAGAGATATGTTTTTGTAGGGTACACACCTTTGTTACAAACCTTTAACTTGGATTTTTCAAGTGATGCCACAGGTGTAACCAAGAAATTCCAAGGTGAATCACCTACAAGCATCTAGAAAATGTATCCTTGAAACAAGGGATAAATCCACGAAGTGGATAGTCCCTACCTTGTAATGTTATGTTAACGAGTGTCTTGTAATGTTTTATTATGCATGGGAACTTAGCAACCTCCCAAGAGTATATGCAACAACCCACAAGTAACATATACCAACAACTCATAGGTCATTTTGGGTCGAGACTTCACATCAAGGGGGTGCCCACCCTTTCAACTTCACTATCACATGTCAATATGTGCATCCCTACCCCTCGCCAAAATTGAACCTGTGAACTCCACATAGATAACACATATCCTTAACCATTAGGCCAATTTAGGTGCACACAAATTCCTTGTAATGTTATCATCAATTAAATAAATCATTCTTAGGGCATCTCAAAGTGTTTAATGCATCTTTCCCTTTTAACATAGAATATTATATGAAATTCAAAATTTATATCAAGATGTTTAGGTCATACCAATTGTTTAATGGCTCTTGTCCCTTTAGGCATAAAGTATAAGAAATTCAAAAAAATATATTAAGATGTTGTTCACTATGTAATTTTATACAAAGTTTAGGTTGTTTCAATATTAATAATTACTTTCGAAGAATTAAATATACACGAGATTACATTGTTTGATCATTTGTAAATAGCTATGCATTGCAACAACATTCTGTGTTCAATAGTTATTGCTTGTGTTTCACCTCGTTTCATGCTTAATATATGTTGATGTGCTCATCTACTATATAATGCATTCCTCAATTAGTCATCTTCTCATACAACAAAATTAAGTAATCAAGGCAATATCTCAAGGTTTCCAAGATGAGAAATGCTATCTCTTGAAGTAGTTCTTCTATGAGGGCAATGACAATAATAAAAGCCTCTCACAACAACACAATCAACTTTCACAATGCCTTGAATTTAACAAACACGGATTTGAACAATATTCTAAGTGTGGCTCTTACGTTGGTGCATCTTTATATTTGGTCAAATTCTCTCAAATTAATGATATGCACAGGATTATGTGATTATACTATGATGTTTCCTTCATGTCTTACATGTTAATTGCTACACTTAGTGCACTGACCTTTACCAATTGTCAACCTAATTTGTTATAAAATGGCTCATTCTAACTTGTAAGGGGAACCCATAAATCTTAAGTGAGTAGATATTCCTAGTTGAAAAAGAATGAAATGGATGGAATTCTCTAAAATAGGGCTCATGGGAAAAAAGATATTTCTCTTGCAAATTTTCTTCCTAATTATTTGTCAAATGGCAGATTCTCTTGTAGGTGGACATTGCTCCACGCTTGATGTGTACGGGGGTCTTTGAGGATTGATGCTGATCAAATAGGGGTTCAATTGAGCGAAGTAGAAGAGATAGAAGAGCATGGAGTCAAACTAGTTTGGGTGGGCCAGTTAAATAATAATAATGGGTGAACTCACAACACACTGACATATCCAACATCTTCTTCATGCACTGAAAAACAAAATAATCAAGGTTTAGATGGCTCTCAAGGATCAATCAGTAGAGGAAGAGGAGATACCACTCAATGGGGCACCTACAACCTTTAGTGAAAAAATACAATGTAACTCTTATGCTTGAACACTTAGTTAAGGAGATCGATTCGATGATGCTTTACACTAGGATAGCATTGGTATGCACATTGAGTACAAAGGGGGAGAAGTAAAATATATGTATACTCCAACTAGTGTTAAATGATTATTATATTGATAGCATTGAAAGAAGAAGAGCCTTCCATGAATGTCTAATGAGTACTAACTGCATTACATATACGCTTCTACAAACAAGCAATGTGTTAACCATTTTTTATTGATATGTGTTGTCCACAATTGCCTACTAATGACTAGGTGTTAACTTAAAAAAAATTGATATTATAAAAAATGTCAATGTACATCATGTAAATTATCTGACAATGTGTTTATATATAATGCTAATTTGCATGACTTAAATGATTTTACTTAATGTCTAAATATAATTATAGTGATAAGCCCGATGAGTTAGCTCAAGTGGTTGAGAGTTATCTATGCTAGTAGAAGGTATCGGGGTCAAATCATCGGGTGGCTTCGACAAGGCCTCACTCGATGTCCCCACCGGGTTAGGCCCCGTAATCAGGGCCAACAATTTACCTCGGGTACCATCTTCCTGAATTTTGATTATTTCCCATTATATGACATAGATTTTCTCAAACCTTTTTTCAACATAGTAAAAGTAGACCTTATTAAACATTGTATAAATTAAGTGCATA
>LPNX010524336.1:151538-212206 GCA_001517045.1 Pseudotsuga menziesii
TAAATCTCAACAAATTTGGTAATGGTAAACTCTTACATGATATCCCTTTCTATAATAATAATAATAATCTATTTTTAAGGTCACCACCAAGCGAGACACCAATTTGGTGTATGAGACCCCCGTGTTTTTGGGACAAGGGACCCCCCTCTACGCAGTGATTTAACTGCGAAAGTCTACATAGGTGTACATACACTACCCCCCTCTGGATTTCAACATCTGACCTCCTAAGAGGAAACACATGCTCTTAACCATTAGGAAACACATGCTCTTAACCATTAGGCCCACTCATCCAAGAAAATCCTAAATTACAACCAATAAAGGAACATCAACCAACCAAATCACTAAAATAATCATATTATTGTTGTTGAATGCTGGATTTTGAAAAATATATTGATGCGATATTGTTTAAGAAGTTGGTTCTTTTTACACGAGTAAAACCATGCCCAAAAATGGTAAGTCCAACCAAAGTTATAATCGATGTCATACCAAGTGGACTGGACTAAAAAAAAACCATAATTTGGAGTTACAACTCTTACATGAATATCCCTTTAAAAGTTTATGTCATGTCCCCGCCCTTCTACCAGAGAGAGTACGTGACTATGCTGCTATCATATCCGGGCAATCTAGCCCCATGAACATAAACATCAAAATGCATTGAACATAAAAATACATACACATATGCATAATACATGAAATATACAGTGGAAGAAAGGAATTCATTTAAGCATTCATCATGTTCATAATAATTTATAAAGCAAATAGTTTGCAGAGATTAAGCACAAGAATACTTATCTTGAGAAGAAGTTGGACCACAACTAGCTACGTCGCTGCAACGTTCCACCCAGTCATAGGCCAATGTCCTCATCAATATCTCAACATCACTGCCACCCCCGAGCTGGGCATGATTCCCACAAGGGATAAGGGGCACTAGCAGGCTCACACATAGCCAAGGATACAACAAACTCAGCCAAGCCAACACGGTTGGGTTTATCAGGCTACAAAGGAGCTGTAAAGGGTGACTGCTAAGCTATTGAGCTCAACCATAGAGCTATGGACACATGCACTGGATCTAGCTTGGATCCTAAGACATCTACACACCTAACACAAGGAAGCATCCCCTTCTCTGCTACACAGTCCTTGAGGGTATGTCTTCCCTTCCAGTGTTATTCAGGGTGTGCAAAGAAGAAATCCATCCCCCTAGATCTGTCTATGAGGTTCCTTCTCACACTAGGTTTATCAAGCTAATCAGACCACATTTCCCCTCCCAAACCAGTTCAGACCAATCCGCGGCAACATACACAGGAATTGCAAGTTCTAGGCATGTAAGAAAACATCCTGGAAGCCAAAATAGAAAATGGTCAGTGGGTAACACAGCCCTGGAAACCAAGATTTATTTCACCAAACGTTCATTGGCTTCATGTGGCCAAAATTATCTCAGCAACCACCCAAAAGTCGTGGGTTTTCTCTTCCATTCGTTGTGCAACCAAAAAAATGAAATTCCCCACTGTGGAAAACAACATAAAAATGCTCGACAGAGATCCCAGCCACTAAATGTTCATAAAACCACTTCCCAGCCCTGGGTAAGACACAGGAAACTACAAAAACGTGAATGGGGAACGCACAGCAGCTCCAAGGACGTGAGGGAGAGAAAAACATGGATGCCTGAAGGCATCACACACACACACAGCAACAAAAACGTGAGGGAAGGAGAGCTCTACATGAGGAAAAATCCGTTGCATCCGGGAGGAATGCCTACCTGAGTGCCTGCGGTTCCTCCCTCCCCGTGAGGATAATGAGTGAATCCTCTCCCCTTGGGAATGCGTGTGGTCAAAGGCTAACGGCCCTGCCCAAAATTGATGGCTGCCCATACCTCCCGATCCCCAAGACAATAACTACCCCAACTACTTCTAGATGACTGGGCATAAAAGGACAAAAAGGGTAGTTGACCATTTTATGGGTTTTCCCTACATTTGGCTTTTCCCCATTGACCAAGGGTTTGATTATTTCCCCCTCCCTATTCCTTGTGAATTCATGCCCCCATCTCTTTAACGTTGTGGCGCATAGCTAGTTGTGGTATTTTTATTAATTTGCATTTTACATGATGTATCAAGCATAACATGCCTGGCTAACACATAAACCATCAACGTCGATTTTAACCACCGATACATAAAATACTAAATCAATGGTGGGGCCTTTGCCTTGAGCTCCACACCAAGATTTATTAACGCTATTTACATCATATGCAATTCAATACCATGGGGTCAAAACCGGGGTGTTATAGTTTCCATATATCATCTCAAAACTGCCTAGACTACAAATAGAAAAGAGACACCACCCAACCATTCCACTAAAATATTTAGATTATTGTTGAATGCTAAACTTTGACAAATGCATTGAGGCAATGTTGTATGAATGGAAAGGTTTTACTAATTCATTTCAATGAGAATTTTTAAGTTGGTTCTCCTTATTGCAGGAAAACCACACTCAAAAAATACAAGTCCAACAAAATATATAATTGGTATCATTCTAAGTGAACTGAAAAACTTGAAACAAATTCCTAGGAGAGTAAAATTAAAAAACATTGTAGATATCTCATATAACACATCAAAAGACATATGATGTGTTTTAAAGTACCCCAATGTTGGTTGTAATTGAGGGTGATCTACAAGCTTGATGAAGACATCGTTACGTCTTGGAAGGCTCGCATTGTATAAAGAATTTTTTGCAAGAAAAAATACGAGATGTTATGGCCTTGGTGATGTTCTATGTAATCTTCATAAGAACATACATTCTAGTGTTCTTAGTCAATTTGCATCTTGAATACCAACAACATATGTACTATATCATTTTTTATTGATAACACAAGCCTATCTCATGGTCATTAGGAATATTATGCAGGGATGAATAATTTATAATGGATGTTATAGGTATGATAAATGAAAGTTAATCACCAACCACTATAGCCATATATGTTTCAAATAATCACTCTTGAAGTGTATTGATCCCAATAACAAATAACAATGTTTTTATTTATCGCACCTTGTCATATTGTTTTAGATGAATAATTAGTTGAGTCCATGGTCCACATAATCACCTTAATACATTCCATGAAACTAGATCAAATTTAAAATCAAAGTTCTTATCGAGAGGTACTTACATTGTTTCCTCCCATTGTTACAACAATAAAAGTTGGAACCATGATTGTGGTTCCCAACATCAAAATGTATTGTTGAAAACCAAAAATAATTGTCTCTGCTATATTGAGCTAATTAATATAACTATCAAATAATAGACACATTTTGTGAGGCAAGACACACCCAACGTATGACAGAAGAAAGTTCTCACTAAATTCAAGAATATAATACAAAGAAAATATATACAAAAATTTCTTACATCAGAATTGCATACTAGGAAACCCTAAAGTAGTTGTAGGGTCATGTTGTATGATTTCAAATAGCCCTTTAAAGAGTGATGCAAAACAAGTATTGAGAAAGAGGGATATTCCTAACAATGCTATAAAAAAATGAATCTTGCATGCATTCTAATTTTAAGACTCAAATTTTGCGAGATTGGAATTTCTCAAACAAGTATAACTACCTCTCAACTCTAGGCATTTGGAGTTTAAGCAAATTCAAAAGAGGGAATAGGTTTAAAAATGGGCCACCCTCTAACATATCTGGCCTAAATCCCTAGTCCGACGAGGTATCGCCTAACTAACTGACCATGAATTCCCAAGAGGCTGAAACTTATTATATTTTTTTGTAATTATTAATATTAAAAATCTACAACTGGTTGTGGTTGAGGCAAAATGTTGAGAAGTTAAGGACTCGTGTATTACTAGAGCGATGGTAAGGGGGTTGTAGATGGCCTAGGGTGATATGTTATGACCCTATTGTAACGTTGAGTACCTAAAAGAAGACCTTATTTCCTTAAGTGAGCTTAAACACCCTTAATTAGCCTTAAACCTAATTTAAGAATTAATTGTGGTTAAAAGGTGATTAAGGGGGAGTTAACTACTTTGACACATAACTCATCAAGAAGAGAGGTCTCATGCAAAAGTGAAATCAGTTTTGGAGAGATAATCCTTGAACGTAGAGCCCAAAACAGATAACGTAGAACACACAGAACTGACCAAGGCATTGTGTGTGCAGAAGGGAAGCCAAGAAGAGATACAAGTGAATTCCAATTTGGAATTGTTGGTTAGACAAGGAAATCATGTCTAAAACATCAGAGAAATTTCCATTTTGATTGATATGCAGTGGTTGTCAGGCTGGTTCAAATCCCGAAAGCTCAAACCCGAACCTCCAAGTAAATTTGTTGTTGTAGATGTGTCCATGTTTGCCTTTGGTTTCTTCAGTGAAATGGCAAATGGTTCATGCATTTATCTTAGTGGAATTTTGAGCACAGTGAATAGTGATGTGCATCACTGTTGTGCCAGCAGAAGGAAGATAAGGGAATGAATTGCATTATTTGACATGGAATTGGTAGTGGGTCAACTATCCTGATTGTCAAGTGAGAATTATAAGAACCCTGGAACCTGTGAGTAATCTAGCTAGTGAGTACATGAGTCACAACTCAGGGGTGGTAATTTTGTTGAGAGATGTATGATTAGAATTGCCTGCAGTTGGGTGGAGTGTAGCTTCCACAAAGCCAATTGCCAATATATCTTGAATTCAGGTAAGTGCCTGAATTTTTGTATTAACTATGCAATTGAATATTATCTTCTATGCAAAAGAACATAATGTGTATGTTGTTCATGTTGAATGTTGGATAATTAAATGATAAATTATTGATAAGTTCTGAAAGGGAAATAATAATATGACTTGTTCATTGTGTCTATCCTTATTGTAATGGGATGATTGATTCCTTGGTTGGGAATTGGTAGTTAAGATAATGGGGTTCCAAAGGATGTTAATGGGACTTTGTATGAGTGAATGTGTTAGTTGTGTGATTCATTCCATTTTTATACTCATTCTATGACTGAAATAATAATGGGAAATGTTTACAGACTATCTTGTTTTACCTAGAATAATTTCACTAAGGGTATTGCATGTTAGGGAAAGTAGTTCCTTAAATAAACCCAGTAAATACTTAGTTTCTGAAGGATGTTGTAATATTGAAGGAGGTTGTCTAACCTAGTTATGGAATTCTTACCTGCATTATATAAAGGCTTGTGACTTGTTCTTTATTGTAGAAATTATTTGTAATATGAATGCTTTAGAATTAAATGTTTAGTTCAATATTTGTTTTCCAGACTTAATGTGAATGAGATTTAAGAGATAAAGTCTTTTCTGGAATTTCATTAGACAGGTTTATGCCCTAGAAGCATAAATTTATAGTTAAATAACTCAATCATGGATTACTTAAATAATCCATAGTCTTGTTTGAGTTTTGTTTGTTGAAATACTATAGATTGCAAGTTCAATCAATGGCAAAGTTTTTTCTTAGTCATTTTTCTTAACTTCACTATGATTAGTTTTCAGTCAGTTAAGAGAACTTGACATGTTCCTACATCTTATGATTGACCTCTTTTCTAACCTTTCGGGACATTACAAACTCTCTATAGGTGCTTACTGATGTTTTTCGTCAAGTTATGAAGATGTGCCAGTTCCACATCGAAGGAGCAATTTGTTGTTTCGATGTTGAAGTGCCAAGATGTCGATGTCAGGATTGACATGATAATTATGAATGTAATTTCATATCGGTGCAGAAGTGTCGATGTTGAGGTACTGCTGTTGGAATAGGGGTTTTCCTTGTGAGGCTATGGTTTCATTCTAATTTTTTACTTTTGACTTCCAAGTTGGAGGGCGATAGCACCCAATGCATGTGAATTCGTCAGAGTTTCGATGTTGAGGTAGCCATGTCGATGTTGTCGTTGGAAGGGTCGTCGCTTAATTTTTTTCAAACAATGTCAAATTTCAAGGTTCAATGTGTTAAGGTTTGAGGTCCAACGTGTCGACGTTGGGTAACTTGGGATTCAAACGTCGGACTAGGCATGTAGGGGTTATTCCATTAGGGACCAGTTATGCAATTCATACTTCCAACTTCCGATGTCAGAAATGTCGAGATGGTATGGTCAAGTCGAGAAGGAGGAAATAACTATCGGGAATGTTTACTAGTGTTAATTAATTAACTGATCAATTAAATTTATCAGTAATTAGGAAATATAGCCTATAGTTTACTTCACTTTTGCAATGGTGAGTTGAATGGGGACTCACTATTAATTGTTAAATAGTCTTAGCTTAATTTTCATGTAGTACCATTCTAGTAATTGATAAGCTTCCGCTATTGGCATATAATATGCTTCAGTATTATATATTGGTTATAGAGCCTTTATAGCACTCTATGTGTGTTTTGTTACATATGGGTATCTGTGTAGTTGTGTAACATGTGGGTGTGTTACAGAGAGGTATCAGAGTTGAGGCTATAACTCTCGAATGTATGGAGCATATGTTTGCTTTTTGAGAGAAAATGAATGTATAAATGCATTTATTATATTATATAATGAGCTAATTGATAGTTTGTGTTAGTCACAAGTATCTGAGGTTACAATTCTCGATCTTTTTGAGTTCCAAAGTAAACATAAACCTTGCATGGTTACCTTGCATGAGAAATGATGAATTATATTATTTCTATCTAAGTTAATCTTGAAACCAAACAAGAGTTTGTCCCCTTGGTAGAATATTGGGTACATTCTCAGTTTACTTATTTAGTATATATATATATATATATAGTGGTTCATGTTTGTACATGTAACTATATGATGTAATTTTAATTGCAACTATAAGATTGTTTGTCTCCTCAAGACTGTGAAACTCTGGAGCTAACTTTAACTGGCAAGATGATTTCTCAAAGTAATAAAATTTGTTGCTTGATGTTGAGTGTATGATTATATAAAGGATTTATCCTTGAAGCATAGATTGTAAGAGACTTGGTTGTTGCATAAAATCTCTAGTGGACCATTGACTTAGCTTGTTCGTGATGGGGGATTTTTACCTTATTGTTTCTTGGTTAAAAATCATATTTTGATCTCTGATTCTTGTGTATGGTCACTATTTTTGTAAATTGTCTTTGGTTGTCCTTGTAATAATATTCTTGAACCAAACAATAGTTTTATGTTGAATGTTGGTTATTGTTGTCAAAACCAGAGTTATTTACCGATGATATAGTGAATGGTATATGTATGGACCCTGATGGAGTTCCTAAATACTAGAAAATAGTGGTGTGTCTCCCTGTTATATTTTCAAAAGGAAACTAGGGAAGGGAGAATGCATAGATTGTATAACTTGTGGGGTTGCATTAAATGCTTAGCGGTTGCATTAAATTCATAAGAAGGATGTTTGGTTTGTCTATGGTGGATATGTTGACATACACTTAGGGTTTTCTATGAATTATTTGTATTTCTTCTACCCTTGTGTTTCCTCAAGTATCTTGTTGGTAGTAGGGTTGGGGACATGACAAGTGGTTGTCAATGGTTGTTGTATGTTTGAATGTTGGATACCTAGTTGGTGTGTTTGTTTTTCATAATTTAGAGCATGTTGATGCATGAGTATGTTAAGCAAGTTGATATTTATTTCTATGAAGCAATGTTGTAGCTAAGAAAAACATGAGCTAGATGATCATAGGTGTTTATCCTAATTAATAGTGATCAACATGTATGAGTATGCAGATCTAGTGATTGATTGGTTGCATTTGGTATTGAATTTTGAAATTAAATGCCTGAAGTGAATGATTTGGTGGTATGGATATTTATGACTAGTTTCAGAGTAGTATAGGAGTTGCGTAGTGGGTTCGACAAGTGTTGGAAAATGCATAAGTTATATATGCATGCACTGCATGAGCTTTAAATTTCTTCGTAAGTATTTTTTTATGTTAGTATTCTCAGTTAGGATCATAATCCTTTCGCTAAATATGAATTGTAGAGTGATGACTTTATATGAGTTTTATAGTTCTTCTATATAGGTATTTCCAAATAGTGCATTGAATACAGAGTGATATCTGCTTGTTTGTAATATAGAGTGGCCTTATCATGTCAATTAATTATGAATAATATGAATGGAAGGTTGTGTTAATTAATAAAAATAGATGAAGGTTCATATTGAGCATGTAAAAACACTAGTGAAGGCTGAGACCCTAACGTTATGTACTTTCATGTTTGAGCTTGCTAGTTTGGGAATCCTGTTTCTTTTACTCACTGTTGATAGCTTGTGCCATGTTTGTAATTTAAGTTTGATGGTAGGTGGCCATATTGGACAACTAGTTAAATTCTTTGGATGGGCCTATGCTTGAGTTTAACTATGTAAGAATGGTTTTATGTTTATGCAATATTATATTGTTGTTATTTAATGAAAATTAGTGTAGTTGTAGAATTATATGTTTGAATGTGATATTAAATGTGCAAGAAATTATGAAAGAGCAATGAAGTACTTGAATTTAGTTAAAAATATTTCTCTATTGATCATTGTATTCATATTTTTGGGGTCTGGATGCTTGCATTCTTTTTCACCATGTTTGTGTGAGTTGTAAATGAATTGTTAATACTTCCATACTCATGTTAAAATATGAAAGTAAAAGCTATGAATGTGAATTTAGCTTAGATAAGTTCTTAGTTGATTATAAATTGTTAATTGTTGTTATCTGGTAAAGTTGTTAATTGGTTATAAATTGTTACTAGTTTTTAACTGAAGTTATATGGTGTGATTTATTTGTATGTATGTAATGTGATTACTTGTAAGTGATGCAGAGAATGAAACTACAAAACTAAAACTTTGAATGTATAAAAGGAGATTGCAATATTAGAGTTATCTAGGGTCATTCAAGAGGTTCTCTGTCATGTTTGATTGAAGAATGTGGCACAACTAAAGAAATTAAAATTCTCACAAGCCTTGAGGAGGAAGGGAGATATCTTTGCCCTAACCTCAACTTAATATTGAAAATAACTTTATAGGAATTAATAATCAGAAAATGTTTTTGCTTTGAAAAGATACTTAAGCTACAATTACAACCTACATGGCATACATCAGAAAGGAGTGGGCACATTCTCGGTGTTGTATTGTGTCATGGTTTTCAATATTGATTACACCCCAAGGGAATGGATGAACTCCTAGTGTTTCAATGCCAAGAAGTAGGTTTTACATAAAAATATGTTTTTAGTTTTATCATAATACGTTATGATAAATGTATATGATTTATATTATGATACCGATGAACATTGTTAGTTATTATGTATCCAGTAGGTACATAAGAAAAGTTAAAGAAGATGAATATGGTAAATCTGAGCTTTTTCATTTTGAATAAAGGGCGAAAAGCTAAAGGAGAAGATGATTATGCAAAGTCGAGGATGGATTTTCCTTAGCTGATTGCATTGAGGATGTGTTTTCCTCTAATTAAAGCTATGAAAACCAAGGATGGGTTTACTTCATTCGATTGCATTAATCATGTGTTTTCTTCTAATTAAAGCTATGCAAGTCAAGGATGGGTTTCCTTCACCTGTTTTTATTGAGGATTTGCCTCCTCCTAAATTATGCATGGCCAAGCACCTGCATTGAGGATATATCTCCTCTAAAGAAGTAGGAAATATTGCAAGATGATATTGCAATGAAGGTTGGAACAAAAGTGATGAAATATAAGATAAAAGAATAATATACTAACAAAAACTTTCACCTACTAACAAAAGCTAGAGGGGAGGGAGGTGCATGGTCTAACGAAAAAACCTAATAATAATAATTATAATAATTAATGATGGATGATGTTTCAGACATGTGGTGGTCTTGTCATCTAAGGATCCTTTAAGCAAACACAGGAACACCCGGGTTGTGAGGCCTTGAATAGACATCATATGTGAAGTGTCTTAACTGGAATGATGATCAGGAAACTTGAGCGCCTGCATTGCAAAGTGAAAGAGATGAAGGAGTAGGAAAGCCACAATTGTGGAGTTCTTGATTGGGACAATACTAAGAGGAGTAAATTATTACTCTTCCTTTCTTACTTTTTCTATTACTTTCTAGAAAGAGAAAGTTGTTGAAATACATGTTACACCTGAAAATTCATTATGTTTTTTTTGTTTGTTTGAAATAGACAATGAATGTTGAAATAGTTAAATCTTTGTATGAAGAGATGAAGATGATGATAGAAGTCATATGTATGTATAACCATATGCAAGCATAAAATGCATGATATGTATAAAAGAAATATGAGCTATAATAGTACAATTATTCTTTCATAAAAGCATGGCTTGATTTCTAGTACACTAGCCTAATAAATTTGTGTTGATCAATTGTAAAGGAAAGATTTCAATTGGAAGTTGTTGTTGCTTCCTTAAAGAGTAAAGAGGACTAAGAAAAGATACAGATTGAATATGGTGACTGATCAAAGAATTATTCACTTTGCTGAAGAAATATTTTAGATCATGGTAAATTTTCAAGAAAGCATTGGAAAAATGATGAAACGTGAAGCATAACATAATGAAGTAAATTTTTAGATTCTACAAGGTTCGATCCATCTGCAAAATGAGATAAAAGATGTTCTGGTATCCATCAACAATGGAAAGGACATCGACCCTCTGAAGAATCATTTACTTGATTAGTCAACCAAAAAACACCCAAGATCGGAGGAATGAAAGATGGTTGCACCTGCGAATCAAAAGAAACCATATCAATTGAAATGTTGGAAATATGTAGGTAATCATTACCTTAATAAATTCCCAGCAACAGGTAACAAGAAAGATGGCATCCATAAAGCTTCCAAACCTTTGACTAAGTTGGAACGTAAAGAAGAAGAAATAGTTGTTGAAATGAACAATCCACATGTTGAGATGGAAGGTCTAAGTCAGAAGGAGCAACATGAAGAGGTCTGATGGACCTGGCCCTAAAACTCCAATATGAAAGAGGTAATGCAGGAGAAGTTCCTGCAACATTTCTGGAAAAAAAATATGCATATGTGTCTGAAAATTTGTTCATGAATTTTGGACATTGAAACACCTAGGACATTATAGACTTTAAGGGGGTGGGGAATGCAACACCCCTGGTATGATCCCATAATCTGATGAGGTATCATGTAACTAATTAACTATGAATTCCAAAGAGGCTGAAACTTTTTGTATTTTTTGTAATTATAAATATAAAAAATATACAACTAGGCGTGGCTGAGGTAGAACGTTGAGAAGTCAGGGACTCATGTATTTACTAGAGATATTGTAGGGGATTATAGATGGCCTAGAGAGCTATATTATGAACCTGTTATAACCCTGAGCACCTAAAATAAGACCTTGTGTCCATAAGTGATCCTAAACATCCTTAATTAGCCTTAAACCTAATTTAAGAGTTAACTATGGTTAAAAAGTGATTAAGGGGGGGTTGATGACTATGACATGTATCTCATGGGGAAGAGAGGTCTCGTGCAAAAGTGAAATCAGGTTTGGAACAAAAATACTAGAACGCAGATCCCAGGACAGAGAACATAGAACACATAGAACTGATCAAGGTAGTGTGTGTGCAGAAGGGAACCCAGGAAGAGATCTAAGTGAATGTCGTTTCAAAATAACCGATTAGACTAGGAAATCATGTCAAGAACGTGAATGAAATTTCCATTTTGACCATTATGCAATGGTTGTTGATATGGTTGAAATATTGAGATCTCAACCCCGAACTTGTGCGTTAAATTGTTGGTGTAGTCGTGTCTATCTTTTCCTTTAGTTTCTTCAGTGAAATGGAAAATGGTGCATGCAGTTAACTTAGTGGTATTTTGAGCACGATGAACAATGAAGGGCATCACTGTTGTGCTAGCAGAAGGAAGCTAAGAGAATGAATTGCATTATTTTACTTGGAATTGGTAGTGAGCTAACTATCCTGATTGTCAAGTAAGAATTCTAAGAACCTTATAACTTGTGAGTAATCTAGATAGTGAGTACATGAGTCTCAACTAAGGGGTGGTAATTCTACTAAGAGATATATGAGCGAAATTGCCTACGGTTGGGTGGAGTGTGGCTGCCACGAAGCCAATTTCCAATATATCTTGAATTTAGATAGGTGCCTAAAGTTTTGTATTGATTATGCAATTGAATATATATCTTGTATGCAGAAGAACAAGATGTGTATGTTGTTCATGTTGAATGCTGGATAATTAATGATAAATTGCTAATATATTCTAAAAGAAAATTGATAATATGACATGTTCATTGTTCCTGTTATTATTGTAATGGAAGGATTGATTCCTTGCTTGGGCATTGGTAATTAAGCCAATGGCGTTCCAAAGGATGTTAATGGGATTTTGTATGAATGAATGTGTTAGTTGTCTAATTCATTCCAGTTTTATATTAATTCTATGTTTGAAATAATAATGTGAAATGTTTACACACTGTCTTGTTTTGGCTAGAATAATTTCACTAAGGGTGTTTCATGTTAGGGAAAGTAGTTCCTTAAATTGACCCTGTGAATACCTAGTTTCTGAATGATGGTGTTATCCTGAAGGAGTTTGTATAACCTGGTTATGGAATTCTTTCCTGGATTATATAAAGTCTTGTGAATTGTTCTTTATTGTAGCACTTATTTGTAATATGAATGTTTCATAATTAAATGTTTAGTTGGAAGTTTGTTCTTCAGACTTAATGTGAATGAGATTTAAGATAGAAAGTCTTGTCAGCATTTCCATTAGATAGCTTTATTCATGAGAAGCATAAGTTTACAGTTAACTAACTCAAGGATGGATTACTTAAATAATCCATAGTCATGTTTGACTTTTTCCATTGAAAGCGTGTATATTGCAAGTTCAATCAATGTCAAAGTTTTGCCTTAGTCATTTTTCTTAACTTCATTGTGATTAGGTGTCAATCAGTTAAGAGAACTTGAAACATGCCTAAACCTTATGATTAGCCTCTTTTTAAAACTGTCAAAACGTTACAGACTCTCGGGAGGTGCTTAACAATGTTTTATGTTAAGTTCTGATGTGGTGGGTTCCACATCAACAGAGAAATATGTTGTTACGATCTCGAAGTGTCGAGATGTTGACATTGGGATCAACATAATAATTATGAATGTAATTTTATATCGTTGTTGAAGTGTCAATGTTGAGGTGTCAGTGTTAGAATTAGGGGGTTCCTTGTGAGTTTGTGGTTTCATTCTTATTTCCGACTTTTGACTTTTGAGTCAGAGGGTGACAGCGCCTAGTGCATGTGAATTCGACACGGTTCTAATTCCAAGGTGGTGACACCGATGTCAGTTTTGGAAGGTTCATCACTTAATTGTGTTCATCCAATGCCAACTTTCGAGGTCTGACATGTCGACGTCAGGTAAATCGGGGTTCAAACGTTGCAACGAGCATGTCGGGGTTGTTCCATTAGGGATCAGTTATGCGGTTCCAACTTCTGACTTCCAATGTCGAATATGTCGAAATGGTATAGTCAAGTCAGGAAGGTGCAGATAACCGTCGATATTATTTAATGATGTTAATTTATTAACTGATTGATTAAATTTATCAATAATTGGGAAATCTAGACTATAATTAACTACGCTTCCACAATGGTGAGTCGAATCGGGGCTCACTATTAATTTTTAAATAATTTCAACTTAAGTTTTGTGTAATACCAATGTAGTAATTAACCAGCGTAGATCCAAATCCTAGGCTCTATAAAGCGCCGAGAGGGATCAAATCTCTTCGTAGGTATCCATTGATTTGATTCAAACCAAAAGACACATCTTTTTATTTAAGGTCCACATATAATATTTAATATTATTTATGGCCCACATATAATATTTTTTTTATTTTTTATTTTTTTATGAATTAACATTACAACATTTCCCCATACATGGTTTTAAAACCATATGCAAGGCCCTCCTACAACCATGGGTTGTTTAGGAGGCCTTGCACATGGTCTTAAAACCATTTGCAAGGCCCTCCTAAACCATGTACAATAAAACGATGGGTTGTTTAGAAGGCCTTGCACATGATTTTAAGACCATAAACCATGTGCATGGTTTTAAAACCATAGTTTTATGCACATGGTTTATGGTTTTAAAACCATGTGCAAGGCCAACATTTTTTATTATTTTGTTAAGTAAAAACATTACAACATCTCCCCCATATTGTGTTTTTTTCCTCACCCATATTTTTTTACCGATAATTAAATTTTTACTTTTTTATTGTTTTGTTAGGTAGGAAGATTACAACATCTCCCCCATATTAGGTTTTTTTCTGGCCGACATTTATTTTGGCCTATAATTAAAAAAAAAAAAATTATTAATAAAAATAACGTTACGTAACGTTACATAATGTTACGTAATGTTACAAGGTCTCCCCCATACTGGGTTGTAGAGCGCCTCTCGGGGCAATAAGCTTCCGCTATTGGAATATAATATGCTTTAGTATTATACATTGCTTTATAGAGGCTTTATAGCGCTCTATGTGTGTTTTTCTACATATGGGTGTCTGTGTAGTTATGTAACATATGGATGCGTTACACAAACTAACTCAACATGATATGTTTCAATCAAACCTAGTAAAAACCCTAGGTAGAGGGTTACTTCTACCATAAAGCTACATCCTCTTTTCTGATATAATATTCTTTAAAGTTCAATGTTCAACTATGGATTGTCATCTCTAGCAATCAATATTTACATCCCACCAAAGATATTCACTTTAATAACACCTACAATGTCTCAATATGAGGTCAATAGATTGTAACAACAAGATTTGTGGGCATGCTTGTCCCAACTTCCCAAGAACCAAATGTCCCCTACTTAGGCTTTACTAGATCAACAAGGTTAGAATCAATAACTCAACCAACCACTGGTGATGTTATTGTTGGAAAATAATCAACACTATCAACTTGAATGATAGCTTATGCTCCTACCCTTGTAGGTTTTACAATTGGCTATGGATCTTCCTGTGTTCTTATCTATGTTGATGGTACTAGACCTTAAGCACTAGGCAATAATTATTGAATTGGAATATTAAATTCTTTACCTATATTAGCAGGAATCGGATTTGTGACCCACCCTTGATTCTGACTTTACCCCTTATAGGTTAACTAGTTCTTCAACAGATGCTTCTACCCTTGCTTATGAATGTACTACTTGTCACATGTCCTTTATAGAATGGGTCGAAGCATCTTGTTACAACATCAAATCCAAGTGTAAATAAAGCTTTATAGAATCCCAGTGCAAGGATTATCAAGCATGCCTAGAAGTAATATTCAAAACCCTCCACGCTACATGTAGGTATAAATCCCAATAGTGCAAAGACATCAAGCTAATAATCAACCGAATAGAGTATTGTTTCAATTGCTTCTTCTATAACTAGATTTTTCTCTTTTATCTCTAACTGAAATGTATACACTACTAGATAAAATGGTAGTGGTGGATAAGTTTGGTCTCGATCTAGTATTTATGATCCTATGTCTACCACCTTTTCTCTTGAGTCTTGATCGCAACCAACAAGATCAAGAGTTTGAATTATAACTACATTTGCATCATATATACTTTACTATTGGTTCTTCTTTAATGGGGTAAAGATTTGTTGGTAATTCTATCAATCAACAATTGGCACGATTATCAGTGATGGAATTGGATTAAGTGGCTCTCTTTCATATATATAATTTTTAAAAAAAGACGTTATTTTATGATCATTTTAAAGTTACGACAATGTTTCCAAACCATTCATGACTATAAAATTATCAATTATATTTATAGAAAAATTTTAGGAAATAAAATTTATTAATCTACGAACTACAAAATATAGGTTAGTATATAAGTGTAAAACTAGCAATTGCCCCAAGGAGGTGCAAAAATACATCGTTAGGTTGTTGTTTGTGTAGACATGGTGTAGTAGGTTGAGGGATAAATCTAATCTGGGGAGAATACTTCTTTTGGAAAAGAAAGAATAGGACTGTGTATGCTTTGTGTGTTGTTGGGAAGGGAAGTAAATTATAGCATGGTTATTTTTTTCAGAGGTTATATTGTTCTAAGGACACTGCTATTTTCTTGAAAATAGACTTTGTGAAAGAAATGCAACTCTTTAAAATAATGTGTTAATCCAAGGAAGAAAGGCACCAAGAAATATGTTATGTGGCCAAGCATTAAATATTGAGGAATGAATGAAAGAAATCAATTAAATGCAAGTACATGAATTAAACATGTCAAAATTATCTAATGTTGTATTTGTAAGGTTTTTGCAACTTATCATTTATTGAATGTTTTATTTTCACAACTTATACTTTTATTATTAATTATTAATGTCAAATTCTAATTGTACATATATTACTAAGAGGTAAATAATCAATCTATTGATAGAGATGAAACCTCGTGTGAATCTAAAATGTTATACATCCTTAAAAAATGTGTGTCATGAAGCAACGATAGAATCATACCCTACTATGTATATAGAATATGGTTAGGAGTTAATAGGCCCTTGTCCAAAATGTGAAAAAATGATGTTGTTAGTTCCTTCAGATGGGTTCAAGCCTTCCTCGTGGTATGATGCTCCTCAAAATTTGGCTACTTGTGCTTGCTCTTATGCATGCTCTTTCATAGATGTTGGGACCAGGTGTGAGTCTTGGATGAATTTGGTGGAATGGACTCTTGGGTACTCATGAGAAAATATGGAAAGTCTAGTCATGCATATACCATGTACGGGTAAATATATCAAAATGGCACCCAAGTGCAATACATATCTTAAACAAAATTGAAAATATTTAATAAACGAGGATATAAATGGCCTATAGAGTCCAAAAAAATACATGAATGGATTAGATTAAATGTGATTGAAAGTTCAAAGGAAAATCAAAACCACAACTTGGATAGAATGCCATGGAAAAATCCTCAGATCCATTAAATAACCTCTAAAAGTTTATAATATGGACTAAATGTTCTCTTCGAAATATAAGGAAACCCTCGCAATGTTGGGATATCATAAAAAATACATTTTAAAACTGAATGATCATCCAAGGATGTGATTATAGCCTTCCAAGATAGTAAAATCCTCCACAAAATGTGGGAAAAGGCTAGTATAGGAATGCATAAGGAAATGGCCTCATGGTGAATACACAAATTTGCAAGGTGTCAAAATGTGGATCAATCCTTTGGATATTGTGTGGATGCCTCAAAATACTAACATTCTACCCTTTATCCATTCATTTTTTCTACATAAATGCTCATTTCATGCTACCTAGACCTCAGTCCTATGGGAAAAATGCTACAATTTTCACCTGAGCTAATAGGTTGACGTATTTAACCACCTAAGAGGACTATTTTAAGGTTTTTTATATAGTGGATCACCACACACTTTACTCAGAACACTCCCAAAACTAATATGGACAAATATGGGTGGTTTCAAGCTTCAAAAAACATGGCGAAGGAAAATCTAACAAGCCTGGATGGATTTCCCTGTGAGGTTTATTTGGGTTTTTGGACAAACTATTGCCTGAATATTCCAAGTGGATTAAACAAAGACCACGTCAATGAGCAATTAATTATTTTGGAATTGAGGCATAAGACTCCACCCCTAATCTTTGAGTGCTATAGCTATACTTTCTGCTTTCATCAAGTGTTTCCCAGAACCTCTCCTCGGAAGCAGGGGAAGCTACAGGTACAAAATTGAACTGGGATAACAAATGTTGAACCAAAAGATTGCCAATACAAAGCAAAAATATGAATTAAATGACAAGAACATAAAAAATCCTAACAAAATATACCACCACTAACGAAATCACTATGCCAAATATAATAAATCCCACAAAATATACAAGCATAAGTAAGAAAAATATTCCACCACAAAGGAAAGCATTATGGTGAAGGATTTTTTTTGGCAAATTTAGATATATATGACTCTACTTAATGATATCAAATGTTGTCAAAATCAAGAACAAATGGTACAAAACTACAATAGCTACCAATTACAATTAGAATCAAAATGGCAACAACAATTCCGAGTCAGATGAGAACAACCATGGAAATTTACTATTGGAAGCCACATGTTGAATAGAGGGTTAAGAGCTTAAAGTTTCTTGAATTTTCCACATAATTGATGTAATATGTAGTCATAACATGAAATAAAGGAAATTCACCAGGAAAACAATAAAATATCTAAAAACATCAATAATTGTGCAAAGGAAAAACGAATTAAATGTAATCAAAGTTAACTAGATTTTATCAAAGGAAAACAAAAATGCATGAAAATAGAAGGGAAATTTGGGAAAATAAACATGTGACCTGAATTGATAGTTCAAAACAACTTCAACATTGCACAACCATTTGTTGAGAGAGCTCACATAGACAACGTATTTATTCCCCAATTACAACAAAGAGAAATCGAATGTTTGCAAGTAGACACCAATCATTACTTTTGTTGAATAATGTGTACACGATAACTAAGATTCAAATTTCCTAGCCAGTGGCATGCATCTCCATAGCCTATGCATATATTACCTCCCTAGTACTTCACAATCGACTATTTTATGTGTTCTTTAATGTGTTCAACTCCAAAAGTATGCTCTAGTTTTGAAAAGGGTGCATTTACTTTTGTCTCTGACACATTTGTAGAAACACATGGTAGAGAATGAGAAAAGCACTCATCATTAGTGAAGGATGCAATTTTTTCCTCCTCCGCATCATCATCACTCAATAATGCTCTAACTAAGGAATATTTGGCATCCTTATCCAAAGAAGTCCTATTTGAAAGGAGATCCCTTGATGAGGAGCTAGGACTCATATAGTTGTTTCAAGGTCATCAGATACACTATTTCTATACTTTGGACTAATGCTGAAGTACAAAGATGTTTTGCGCTAAACTTCTTGGGTCTCTCTTCATGTTGAGGGAAACACTGGTGCTAACAAAGGAGAATCACATAATCAACTAGGTCTACCACAACACTTCCCAAAAGCTTCCCTTTCAATATTATTTCATTTTTAGTTTCATATAAGTTCAATTCTAGAAAAATATTCTGAATTTAGCATCATCTTTCATTTTATCGGCCTTGTTGGAAGATTCCCTAAACTAAGTAATGGGGAGTAGAAAGGAATCGTTAAAATACATTTGTCCATCACCAACATATGGCCCAATTAAAGGTGTAACCCGTCTGGTACTTCCAAAGTGTTTAGAGCCCATTTCCTAGTGCAGAATCATTGGTGTTCATATATCGAGGAATGGGAAGGTGTACAAGTTTTGATCTTCTCCAAATTGATTACATAATTGACCTAGACAAAGGACACTCTCGTACCTTTTGATATAAGTCCAAGAAGCATTCCTATCGATCTAAATTCTTGGGCAATGCTTGGCCACAATTAGATGTTGGGATATTTGCAATAAACATAAAACAAAACTTCCTTCTTCCCACAACCCTATTGCATCCCAACCATATTAAATGCACCTCCTCATTAACAGTGTCTGAAATATTGAACCCAGTGATATCGAAAGTAGGAAAGGCGGTGAAAAAACACACCCGATTAGGAAAGAAAGTTACAAGCATGTAAATAGGGGAGAATACAAAGAAAAAACCTAAAAACCTCTACATTCAATGGAAATCCAAATGGTGACAAAAGAATCATTCAATAGGTGGAATATTGGGCTATCAACATTTTGTCCCAGCACAACAAATACCTTTTTAGTAAGACTATAATGTGCAAACAAAGTTACTTAAAATGTGGTCTAATATTCATAGAGTCACAAGAACTATAATAGAGTTGCATGAAGGATAAGTTATTTGGTCTGGTTGAAAACAAGAAAAACAAAATATATGTCTTTGTCCCAAAATTGGAAAATTTAACAAATATGAGTCTAATGCCCTCTAGTCATCCAAGTCCGTTACTTTCCAACCATAGTCGATACCCAGTCGAGGTATTTTTCACGCCCTGTAGATGAAAGTAACATTGTAGTCTTTATTACCTAAAATTATTGTCTTGAGTCATGTTGAGGAAAGTCTTTGTCATCCTTCATGTAATTTCAATTGTAGACGCCATCATGCATTATGAGTGACTAAGTAATGCAAAGTAGGCTGATAGACCAGCATAGTAAGTAGGCATCCCATATTGAATGAGAATCTACATTGAGTACAAATGGAACAGGAAACACTAACTTGCGGGAATCATACATCCTCACTTCAATGATAGAAGACACGACATTCAAGCAAGAAGTCATCATACAACCACATAGAAAAGAGCTTAGACAAAGATGGTAATGCAAAGAACCATTGAATGTGAGCTCCCCAATGAAGAATTGCAAACCATTCTTTTGGTTGTGACCTCAAAAGCTAGAAGGTAGAGAAATGGTACGTTTGTGGAGTGCAAAAGGTAAGACACTCACACCATGGAGTGTTGTGTAGGAATGTGTAGTAAGCCACAATGAAGACTCATTAACTGCATGGGAACCTACCAGACTGAAGATGGGTCTGAAGAGTAACAAGTCATGGTGGAGCCTTGTACATGTGTGTCTTCCTATCCAGCTAGCAGTTGTTGCAGTTTAGTTAGCTATGTAGAATGGTATGCATGGTTGATGCACAATGAGGACTCCTTCGGCAGGATCATAGACCTGGGATGTTGTTGCATACTTATTATTCTCTTTGGTACAAATAATATTTTGGGAGTGGGTGATATGTTGGAAGAGCCTCTCGAGCATTCCTAAGTCATCATGCATATATAAGTGAAAGTATGTACTAATGTATGTTTGTATCTAACAAATGAGTAGCTGGAGAAGTTTTAACCGCTACAACCTCTTCATCTATTGTATAAATACATCATTCAAGATGGATTAAAGTGATTGAACATTCAGTCCAATATGATCTTCTTGATTGTTTACTGTGCATGTGTGTATTTTTATGTGTTTGAATGTTGTGTTGAAGGATGGTCATTTAACAATGACCATTTGATATGCATGCACACCATTGTTTCCTCCTCTTCTTGTTTATGTGATTATAATGCAAGAGCATATGTACCATCTTGAGACTCTTGCTGAATGACCAATGTCAACAGACCTTTCCCTCTAAAATCCCTTGCATCCAATCATTTAGAATTAATTGAAAATGATGGAAGGTAAATTAGATCAAGAATGTAGAGTTAGGTGAGAAAGGTTATGTGGGTACATTTTATGAAGCCTTGCCTAAAATCCTTAATGCACCATTAAATAATTTATAAAACATACTCAAAAGGATGGGTTTTGGTTTTATTTGGGATAGGACGAGGAAACAAGAGAGGGACTATGTGAAAGGAGAGGTGGTATTGGTTTTGGGATGACATGGATTAGAAGAGGAAGTAGCGAGAGACAAAGAGATGGGAGACACGAATTGAAGTGGGAAAATGGGGAGAGCGTAGGAGGATAAAGGAAATACTAGAAGGAGAGATCCCACATATGGAGGAGAAGAGAGTAAGTTGTGGAGGAATGCGAAGAAATTTTGTGTGAAGAAATGGAGGAAGTCACGGGAGAATATGGAGATAGAGGAAGAGGAAGCTAGATGAATAAAGAGAGAGGTTGAAAAACTAGAGAAGAAGAGGTTGGAAGAAGAAAAGGACAGAAATAAAGATGGATAAGAAGAATAAGGAATAATAGAAAAGAATTCAAAAATGAAAAGGCAAAGGCTATGAAGACGTGAACAAGAATGTGATATAAACTATGAATAAAGGAAATTTAGGTAAAGGGTAATGCTTTTAAGTTGTTTTATGGACAATTGTAAGCCTAGTTGAGTTTAACTAGGAAGTATATTGGTGAAAGGAATTTTTGTAAAAGTGAAGTGTTAGAAGAGCCCATTGAGGCTTGTGAAATCATAGATCCCCTAGAGGCATTGTAAATTGGAAATTTCATGAAATTTTTTAGTTTAATGAAGAAGGTATGTTGAGACAAAAACTCTCATAAAATCCTTGTAGTTGATGTGTCAAATGAATATGTGTATGATGTTTTATTTCTACTATGATGTTTGAATTTGTTTCATTTAAAGAAGGGTTGTTGCCCCTAATTGATTATTGAGCCTATTATGTTCTTGAGCTTGTTGAGTTCCTAGCTGCAAGTGAGTTTGAGTTTTTCTTCCAGAGGAGATTCAGCCCTCCTCTTTGCATCAGTTGATATCATAGAAAGAGTGTCTTGTAGTGTAGGTGTTATCCTACTAAAGAAGTCAACTCCGCATTTGAGGTTGCGGTTAGAGTTGCAAGTGAAA
This sequence comes from Pseudotsuga menziesii, assembly GCA_001517045.1. Taxonomy (NCBI): domain Eukaryota; kingdom Viridiplantae; phylum Streptophyta; class Pinopsida; order Pinales; family Pinaceae; genus Pseudotsuga; species Pseudotsuga menziesii. The sequence goes on from LPNX010524336.1 coordinate 173,668, forward strand.
GAAGAACAACTCCAACTATAATTGGGTAGAACATGTTAAGAGATTGTGGGAAGATCCAAAAGTGAAGTTGGGTAGAGTTGGCTACAATGTATATCATGCCATGGGCATGGCATTTGGGAAGGAGGCACAATTATGTCAGGATTAATGCACAAACTGCACAATCATTGAGGTTTTGTAAAATTAGTATAGCTATTCAAATTGTGTTTGGTGAACACCAATAAATCATAAGCTAAGTTATCCTAATAAGTTATGAGTTGTTTGTTCTCCTCTTTATTCAAATGACTTTTCCCACAAATTATGAGTTATCCGCGCCTCAATTTGGACATTGCATCAATTTGGACATTACACTTATTTCATACTCATGCAATCTAGAAAAAAATATAGATGCTTGTCCATCCTCAAAATCTCAAATAAAAACATCTTCTATCTAGTTTGCTTCTCAACCCTTGAAATATCAAATAAAAACATCTATATCTATCGGTAGAATAATCAAAACTGAAATACCCTATAAAATTTTGAAGATCATAACCGAAATACAATGTAACATTTTGTTTTAACCGCAAATTTCAAAGATGCATTTTTTAATTTGCACCCATTAATTTGTTTGTTGAACAAGATCTTACTTCTGGTATTTACAGGGAAGCAGATTCCCAGAGAAATGCATGGGCGATGCCAATGATCCAAGCGAAGAAAATGTGAAAATGCTGATCAATTTTGCAGATGGCAAATTGAAGCAGAAAAGCTTGGAGTCTCTCCCCTTCGGAGGAAAACAAAAACTCTCCCTCGGCAATGACGAGCGTCTTGACTGGCTTGCCAAACAAGTCGTTGTTGAGCATCTATCGAGTATTTCTAGGCCAATCCCTACTGTATTACTGAAGCAATTGAGCCATCCAAGCTCACTAACAAGCTCTGCACACATATCACCATAAGCATTCCCATTATTCTTAAACTTTTTACTTATTTTGACAGGAAGGGAAAGGAATTGAAATGCAGGAGCCCTCTGCAATGTTTAAGTCTTTGATATTGATGGGACCAGTAGCTAATTAACAGAGTTATTAGATAGGTTTCACGAGCAGTAATGGCCGCTTGAAGTAGCTAATTCGCATCGTTGTTATATAGGTTTTTCCAGCAGCAATGGTCGCTGGAAGTAGCTCATTGGCGGAGTTATTAGATTAGGTTTTGCCAGCAACAATGGCCCGCCAGCTTGCAAGTTATAAATATGAGATCTGTGCCGAGCGTAGCTGTGTTGTTTCTTCTGTGCATTATATTCTATTAGCAGCCTAATATAACTGTAGGTGTGGGCATGACTGTTCACTGTAACTATATAATAGTATGGGTTGGTTTGGGAGTTAATGTGTGAAGTCATTTCGTACACTGTAGAGGATTGGGAATGTCTTTATATCACTTACAGATGAAGTAAAAAATATGTGATGTTGAATTATCATGTCGCTTGTAATTTCTTTATTACTTCAGTCGCATCCAATTCCAAATCATTAGATTCTCCAATGGGAATGTTTTTTTTATCTGAAATATTTTTTTGCTTAGGTTGACTTCTGAACAGTGTATGTATACTGTGCGCTCCATCTTGAAACCCTGGTAATGAAGGTCGGGATCCATGGTAGAATTGAAATGTTATTAAACAATTTTAAACCTGATTTAGGGTTAAAGGGAACGGATTAAACTCTGTGTAACTTCCACAGCCAAATCAGTTACCAACCATTGATCTCTGTCTACGATATGAACCTTTCGATCTTCGTGGAATGATGCACGGTTCTGTCGTCATAACTGTGTAGATTTCGGGTGTGTAGTGCAAGCTTTTCAGATGTGAGAATTTGCATGGCACACATTTGGCCACCCACGCCATGTTCTTTCCTCTACATCCGTCGCTCGCTCAACCACTACATATACTTACTATGTATACTCTAATCTAAATATCCAGTCAGTCCCTCTCCGAGGCGGAATACATTAAGGAGTCAAGGTTTGTTAATGTGCTTATGGATTTAACAGTAGATTGTGTACCGCCAAGCTTCCCAATCCAATGATAGGAATTTGGGTGGAAAAATAGAAACAATGAAAAATCTACATTCTCGTTATATATCTTGTGTTCATCTATCCGTTCCTTGAGGATTCATCATCAACGATCACTCAACCAGCACGTTCTGTGAAGTGGGTATTCTCATCAGGAAATCCCACAAGTGGAGTTATTATATCCTGGTCACGCAGAGCAAATCGTTTTATACTTGCTATTTTTTTGAGTATATATCCAAGAAATGGAGTATATCCAACAATAAATATCTTTATAAAAGAAGATCAACAATCACAGCAATGAGATATATATTCGATAATTACCCACTTTGGATGGGATATGTAGGAGAGAATTCAGTAGATGAATCAGATGTTGTTGATGAAGAAATCTCTTAAGCACATTCATATTTTTGTTTTAATGGATGAATCAAGAGATCATAATGGAATTTGAAGGTCCAGCGGTAGGCAATACGGTGGTTTAAGGTTGCAGGGTTGGTCTGTCTTTGATGGTCCTGACAAAGTCAGGAGCCTGCACCTGTGTTTGGAGGGAAGTGATTCGGAATGAGTGAACACGCGGATGGAGGGGAGTCGCCCCCTATCCAGAGCTCAAAAATGGATATTGAGATCTCCATTCAGGGAAGGGAGAAGAAGGAACGAGCGGGATAATCAAACAAGGAATCTCGAAGGGGGATCCCAGGAACTGTGTACCAAAATCAAAAACAGTTCTGAAGCTTCAGATTCGCTGGGAACCGGTACGCGAGAACATTTAGTACATGAGAGAGCTTGCCCTCATCGGCAAATTCGTCGGAATTTGGCCAACAGAGAAGACACTAGTGTGGTGGATAAACACAACTTGGAAGCCCCAAGTCCATTACGACCTACAACTAGGGAAAAAGGCTTCTTCACGATCATATTCTTTAATGAAGTCGAAAGAACCAAAATTTTTGATAACGGGCCTTTCTTCTTTAACTCAATAGGCCTTTTCCTCATACCATGGAAAGAACTTTGCAATCCTGTTGATTCGACTGTATTCCTTACCAACTGAATACTGGAAAGAAGAAATCCTCATAGATATTGGGAATACGTTGGGGATATTTGTAAAAGTCTCATAATAAACCAAACAGATGGGTTACACCTCCTACACCATGATATGCCTGTATCTGGACATATCTAAGGATCTACCCGATGGGATAGATTTTTCCTGGGATGATGAAGAATGGTTCCAAGCGATAGACTATGAACAGATCCCATTCAGATGTTGAAGATTCCATGAGCATGGACATATTTTCCACGATTGTCCGCAAAACAAAAAAATCGGGAGGCTACAAAGATCAAGAAAATCAAGATGCAAAAGGTTTCACCAAAGTGGCTAACAAGGAAAGAACCACCAAGAAGGTAACTGGTCCTGAGATGCATAAGAAAATTCAGACTCAAAACTGGTTTGACACCCTACAAGTGGGAAATGTGGTGGACATCCAGAAAGAAGGGAAGCTCCAATAACACCAAGAACCAAAGCCAACAACAAATCTGAAAGTCCAGACCCATGAAGACACTGAGGAATCAAACAAATAAGAGAACCCACCGCTTGAAAATGAAGGGGAGGAGATGGAGATAGGAGATTTGGACATAGAAGGATTGGAAGCAGCATGCTCTGCTAAATTACCAAATCATATTCCTCCTCAACAGGTCTCCCTTCTGGAAAAGGCCATCATAAAGACAAAAACTATGAAGTTTCTAGGAATAGCATCAGAATCTCTCAAGGATCTGGATAGAAAAAAGAAAGGAAAACAGGAAACGAGAGGAAGACACGGTTATATGCAACGAATCCAACTTATTGGGGAAAAGTTAGTAGCATCGGGGAAGTATACAACCATAGATGCAACTCTCACCTCTGCACCCAAATAGTTTCAAGATACGGATCACATCCTGGAAGATTAGAGGTTGTAATAGAACCCTGAAGATACGTCTTCTAAAGAGAAGAATAAAAAGTGAAAAACCAGCTATTGTCTTTCTTCAAGAGACCAAATGCTCGGAAGCAGAACTCAAAGTTGTAGGGAAAGGGTCTAGCATGTTAGTGAAGCTATTACAGTAGATGCTAAAGGAGCAGTTGGGGGGATAGGAATATTATGCAACCCGAGGGAGGTGGCTCTCACAGACTTCATGGACTCGTAGTTTTCCCTTTCGACATCCTTCCATATATTAGGTGCACGCACGTGGGGATCCATTACCAATATTTACGGGCCACCTCGAGCTGAGAAGAAGTTTAATTTTCTGGACTCCCTAAGTACTTTAAGGACAGAGGTGGGGGGAGACCGCGGATTCTAGGAGGAGACTTCAATGTGGTCAGAATCCTAGAAGAAAAAAAGGAGGAATACGGAATTTAAATCCCATTAGCGATTACTTTAACAAATTTATTGAAAACATCGATCTGGTCGATGTTAGAATGTCTAACAGTATTTACACTTGGAATAACAAGAGAACAAGGGACAGAGGCATAGCCTGTCGTTTAAACCATTTTTTGGTCTCAGAGTCTATAATGATGGAAGGAGGAGAACTGATTGTCGTGGTACCTTCCTTAGCCGGATCAGACCACTTGCCTATCTAGAATGGGCTAGAATAGGGGTGAACCTTCGAAGACCTTTTCGTTTCGAACAATTATGGTTCCTCCAGCCCGAATTCCTGGAGAAACTCAAGAAATGGTGGGTAGACCTCTCTCCCATTAAAGGAACTCTTATGTACCAGTTTAAGCAAAAACTCAAACTCCTGAAAGACAAAATCTAAATATGGAATAAGGAATCCTTCGAAAATATTTTCCATGCAAAAAAGGAGTTGAACAGAAAGATTTAAGAGGTACAACAAAGGGGTATGCAACATGGATTTATGGAGGAGGTGAGGTCTCAAAAGAAACTCTTGCTCCAGGAATTCAGCCTAAGAGAGCAACATGAGGAACTTTTCTGGAAACAAAAATCCGGAGTTAAGTGGATTCAAGAGTGAGAATGTAACACCGGGTTCTACCACAAAGCAGCAATCCAACATCGACATGGCAATCACATAGTGAGAATGAAAAAAGAGGACGGGACCATCGTTGAAACCCAGGAGGAACTAGAACATACCCTGAATACCTTCTTTGTCGACCTTCTGGAAGAGCTAGACTGTGAGCGGAATGAATACCAGGAAAAGGTTTTATCACATATTCCAAGGGTTATACTAACGAACACTTGTATGCTCATGAAGCCAATTGAGATGGAGGAAGTAGAAGCAGCTATCAAACAAATGGTTGATGACAAAGCTTCGGAACCTGATGGGTTCACTACGAACTTCTTTCACGCTTGTTTGAATTGGCTCAAGGAGGAAGTGTGGGATCTGGTCAAGGGCTCTAGAAATATTGGCAGCATTCTGAAAGCTCTCAATGCCACCTTCCTTACGCTCATCCCCAAATAAAATGGCACTAAATATCTTGGAAAACTAACATCGATCGCCCTATGCAATGTCATATATAAGATCGTCTCTAAGGTCATAACCAACATGCTCAGACCCTTGCTACCAATCCTCATATCACCGAAACAGGCTGGTTTCATTGAAGGGCAGAAAATATTGGATGGCATCATTTTGGTGCATGAAACCATTCATTCACTAAAGATTGGGAAAATCCCAGTTGTGTTGTTGAAAATCGACCCGTCGAAAGCTTATGATAAACTAAATTGGAAATTCTTGGCAGGTGTCCTCCGGACATCTGGCTTCAAATACCAATGGACTGAGTGGGTTATGAAGCTTGTCTCCTCAACTTTTTTCTCTATAATGGTAAATGGAACGCCAACACAACCCTTCCTGATCTCAAGAGGGATTCGTCAAGGAGACCCTTTATATCCATTCTTGTTTATCATCAATGCAGAAGGACTGGGCCGAATTCTCAAGAATTTGCACAATGAGAACCAGCTTCGTGGGCTTCACCTAAGCAAAGAGTTGGAACCACAAACCCACCAACAATTTGTGGACGATACAATGCTTACAGGACCTTCCACTGTACAGTAGGGCTGAGTCCTGAAGAAGGGGTTGGATACATTTCTAGAAGCTAGTGGGCTAGAAATAAACAAGGAGAAGTCTTAGGTGTATTTTTTCAACACCCCAAAAGTCACAAGACAAAACATTCCCAAAATTCTGGAATTCTCAGAAGGTGTGTTACCCTCTAAATATCTAGGTGCACCATTAGCAAATACCACCATAAGAGAAATATCTTGGAATGAATTAGTGGATAAAATCAAGCAAAATCTTAGCCAATGTACCTTTAGGACTCTTATTCTTCCAAGTAGACTAACCCTGGTTAAGTCAGTACTCCAAGTCGTGCCTCTTTACCTCTTCTATGTACTGGCTTCCCCCAAATCTATGATAAAGCAAATACGAAATATTCAAAGAAACTTTCTTTGGGAGGGAACAGAGGGACATAGGAAGTGGGCTTTGGTCGATTGGAAAACCTTATGCAAACCAAAGGAAGAAGGGGGCCAGGAATCAGAGACCCAGTTAGCATAAACAAAGTGTCAGGGCTAAAATCTGGTGGAAATGGATTTCCCACTCTAAGGAACCTTGGGAAAGGTTGTGGCATAAGAAATATGTGTCACAGTGGCCGAAACAATAGTTGATCATATTTGGGGACGATACCCCAAGCTCAAGCATATGGAAAGCTTCCCAAGAAAACAGAGGTGTTATCCAAAGCCATATTTTTTAGGAGTTCAGAGACCGGAAGATGACACTCTTTATCTAGGATGCATGGAAACAAGAGCCCTGTGTAGCCAACCAAGAAGATATCCCTAAATTACTCCACTATCTCCAAAACAACCCGTTGGAACGGGTGCAAGACTTTTGGGACCCCTTGTCAGTAGATAAACATTATAAGACTTGAAAATTGAAGGAATGGTGGCAATATTTCTCCCCTGAGGATAAAATTAAAGACTTCTATGATGAACTATGCAATAGAAATATCCCTAATAATGTCGGGATGGACAAGATTAGATGGGGGTATTCCAATGTGGGAAACTTCAATACCAAAGAGGCGATAGGGTTGCTGACGAAAACATGCAGAATGGAGAAGAAGAGGAAATGGCGGAAAATTTGGGGAGGGAGGTGGTGGCCTAAGGTCGTGGCTTTCACCTGGATACTTCTCAAAAGACGTATCATCACCTGGGATAATATTCATAATCACGGGTTAATGGGACCGTCGAAGTGTTGCCTCTGTGAAGCAGCGAACGAAAATATCAATCATCTTCTCGATGAATTCCCAACAGCGGTTTCCCTATAGGAAAAAGGAGAAGGAAAATTTAGGAAAAATCGTCGACACAAGGGACGTCCAGACTTAACAATAGCCGATTGGTCGAAAAAGGTTTTTAAAAATGAAATCTTGAATAAGGTGTGGGAATTGTTCCCAAGCTTCGTTGTCTAGGAGATATGGAAAACTCGGAACAAGAAAATCTTTGAAAATAAACATCGACACACAGATGAGATTTGGCCTCTGATAGAAATTCACATTAAGGAAACTCTAACCCTAAACCATTGGATTCAGAAATCCAACGAAGCATATATACCAAAAAGACAAATTATATATGACTCGGGGATTTACAAGATACCTGGGAATAATGCTCGCCTACGAACTAATATTGACCCTCCTCCCGGCTCTGAAACATGGAAACGCCCGGTGGATGGATCCTTTAAAATGAACTTCGTCGAGGCAATCAAAGGAAACCCAAGCCCTACAGATTTTGGAGGTGTCATCAGGAACTCAGAAGGGAGAATACTCAGCATTTTCTGGGGAGGTATAGGCACCAATACCAACAATATGGAAGAATTGGAAGGACTGGTCAGCGAACTAAAATGGGCTCTACAGCAACAGAAAACACCTTTGATTGTGGAGGGGGACTCATTAATCATCATATCCATAGAAAGAATATTACAGCATGGCTTAACCATAGACAAGGTTTCTTGAAACTAGAGGTGGGAATGTCGTCTTACTAAACTTAAGAGATTTTCAATCGATACCTCGGCGATACATTTCTTTCATGTCAGGAGAATCAGGAATAAGGTGGTGGATGCCTTAGCTAATGAAGGGGACAACAAAATAATGTCCTTCCATGCAAAACAGAGGGAGGATACAATCGATTTCATGCTTTGGAGATGTTGTGAGGAGTTGGCGGAGAGGGATTATGGTAAGATTTCAAACAATTCAAAGGCTGAAAAGGACGACCCTCCACGTCAAGAGGTCGACGGGTGTAATCAAGGAAAGTCATTAACTCCCCTGGAAGACACATCCCTTCGCATGTGTGACACCACGCTACGTCCAAGGCATCGCATGAAGGGCACGTGAATGGTATAGATGGTGTCCTCTCACCTATTCCTGAGGAAGACACGGAGGTCATGAGAGAGGTAGCGAACCCACCCATCATTACCATGCATGACAACACTCATGATGATAGGACAAGTGGAATGGGTAAGGAGAGGGCCAGGGCAAAAGATGAAAAGTTACATCGATTCGGGAGGGATGATCCGAGTTATGGCCTCTTTAAATAAGCTTGCTTCATTCTTCCTTAGGTCTATATGGAACAGACAGACGTACATGCCCTTTCGAGCAAACTGTTGGCCCCATCTCGAGAATTCACCATCGTGCAGAAACCAGCAAGGAAGGTCGTACAACGACGAATAAAATCGGCAAATTTGTATATGCTTATACATTAGAGAAGGAAGGTCGGGAGGATCTATTCACGATCAAGAAGTACATCGGGTTTGAGGCTAAAGAATCATAGCGTACAAAGGGAGAAATTTACCCAGGTTCCATGAATACAGGGTACCTCACTCAGATGATAGGAATTTCCATAAATACCCCCAATAGGGATGGTATGTTCATGTTGTATGGAATTAATCTTGCGAATAATAGCCTATAGTGTGTGTGCATTAGATCCCTTGGTAAACTATTCAGAGAGTTAATGGCGCCCCAGTGGAGAGTTAGGAGACATCAAGGGGAAAATGTGCGTATCTAGGGAGAGGATCGGCCTTTTGCTAGCTCTTCTCTGCAATACTCGAATGCCCGTGAAGCTCATGTCCCTCTAGAGTTCAACTGGGGGGCTCAGTACATGGCAGAACTCCTGCACCGGTTGAAGCTCAGATAGCTGATAAAGAGATTTCTCTGTTACGAGAGTATGAAGTTCATCAAGGAAGGCCCCTGGTGTCCAACCCCTTTTGGGAAGTTCGAATCCTTTTGGCCCGTGATCTTCAAGTGAAGGTGCAGCTGGCACAAAGAATCAGAGAAGCGTTGGATCTTATTCGTGGAGGGAAGTAGGACAGTGCAGCAGGCTTTCGCCTGCTGGAAATGATCACGAAGGAATTCATTAGCGACCCCAGGGAGTTGGCCAGGGAGGCTCAAGCCTCTCCTCCCTACGATCCCCTGCCTAGTAAGGGAAGTGTGTTTTTCAGTTTCACTTTTGGCCAAAGGAAGCAACCACTCCACTTTGGTCTTCTGTGTAATCCAATTGTGCGAAGCGGATATGTCAATTACTATTTTGTCTGATTCTGATTTTTATGTTTTAAATCTTATGGAGTCTCAAAAGGTTTTAAGTCTTAGTAATTTACAGTCTCTTTTAAGTCTTAGTAAAATACAGTCTCTGCGTAGACTTGGGATCGAGGGCCGAAAGGCCAGTCTTTTGTGGAATTCCTTTTGGTGGGTAGGTTGTTAGGCTAGAATAGGTTGCAAAGGTGAATCCATCTTAAAAAAATCTGGCTAATCTTGGACTCTGTAGCTTGTCGAGAATGTCTGTAACATCATTTTTGTACTATAAAGTAATATAGGGTTCTCTGCTTATTAACAAACAAATGGAATTTGAAGGTCCATAGGGTGCTTGATTCTAAATGCAGGGAAATCAAAGCAGATTCCATAGGAGCTATTGCATTCAATCCAATGAACAAATGGCTAGAGGGAATCTCCACACAAGAAGGACATCAACGCTTATCGAAACCAGGATGTGCAAAACAAACTCTATTTGCAATAAATATCCCAGCGCTGGCGTTTTTTAAAACATGCGGCAAGTTTTTATTCGGTAAAGGGACGACGAAGGTGAAAACTACCTCTCAAACCCCATTTGGGGAAATAACGCCTAATAACGTAAAAATAAAGAACTGAGAAAAAAAAATTAAGTTTTTTTAATTTTTTTTCAAAATATTTTGAAAAAAATTATATATATATATATATAAAATTATCAATAAATTAATTAATAAAATTATTAAAACTGATTAAAATTTAAAATTTACAAAGCTCATATCATAATAAAAAATACTATATTTTTCCATTTGTAAAATGGAATATTTACATAATATTAAGAATCTAAAATAACAAAATAATAAACTTGACATTATACATATAATTACTAGTAATTTAAATATTAAAATAATCATCACCAAAAAATATTAAAAAATAATTTGAATTTTTTTATAAAATAATTAATAATAACATTGGCTTTGGTAAAATATTAAAATAATAATAATGTAATATAGTGTTATGTTTTTAACATATAGTTTTTGGTCAAGGGCACTAGTTCAGCAGTCATGTGATTAATTTTTCCTTGGACTATAGTTTTCATATTGTAGTTTGTTTTTATATTAAATATATTTTTTAAAAGCATACTTATTTAAATTGGCATTGGTTGTTAGAGGCCGATGTCTGCTTCGTTTTGTGTTTTCCACCACTCAACGATGGGAAAGTGTTAGCCAAGTTTAATGTCTCGGGCATGCTAGTTGTTGAAATTTGTAGCAACGACTAGCCCTAGAAGGGGTGGCAGGTTTACATCCATATTTTGTGTGTCAGTAAAGAGCAAATTCCAAACACTATCCTCCCTTCTACCTCCATCATGTGCTTCAGTCAAGTGGAACACCTCTAAAGGAACAAAGTTCCTGAATAATAGAATAGACAATATAAGTAACGTAACAAAGCCATAAATGGCTAAATAGTAATGTAAAACCATAAATGGCTAAATAGTAATGTAAAAATGTAATGTATGATAGATGATAAATAGTTGCATAGGTTTGGGCTTTATATAATCTTGTCGTGCACCTTTTCATAAAAGGGCATGACTATTGACTTTAGATAGTCTTTAATTAATAATAAATTAATATTAATATTAATTTATTATTTTATTGTTACATTGCCTTCCCCTTAAGGGAATCTTTGTCCTCAAAGCTTCATTGGCAGCAATGTCTGATTTTTCTTGAATTGTTGTCTCTAGATCCTTTGTGACACTTGATGAAATAAGACGATACGAGTTACGGATTCCCCGGGAGAATTGTCGCATCGTATTTGTTGTGGTCCATCCCATATCTATTTTGACCAGACCTCTAAGATCGTTTTAGGGAATGGGTCGTCTCAATTGTTGCTTAGTATCTCGCACTATTTGCCTGTCAACATAACTCTTTTGTGAATGCTCATTTTGACCCTGTCGTTGGTCAAAATGACGATTATAATTGGGATGTCTGTAAGGCGTATCTGTTGTTTTTTTTTCTTCATTTTCAACAGCAGCGAGGATTTCCTTCACTACCTCGACTTGATTTATGGATGCATATTCCTGGATTTGAACTACTTTGATCTCTAGTATATTGTTATGATTCTGAATTTTTTCAAATCTTTCATCTTGCAACTTTATGTCCTTTTCTAACTTCTTGATTTGTTTCTCTAGTTCTTGATTAAGATTCTTTTGACACTGGTTTTCTTCTTGTTCTTCTAGTATTCTTCCTTCGAGGTATTCACTAGAGTGTTCCCTCTTACTACTATGTTTCGGTTTTTTAATCTTTGTAATTAGTGTTTTGTTATGATTTCGTAGTCGAAAAATTTTGTATTGCTAGATAACACATTGTTGGTTTTCGTCATTTCCAACTTATGTCCCTTCTTACTGTCGTCATATTTTTGCTGGAGTTTTTCTTTTTGTTGTTGACGATGACTTAACTCTAATTCTTAAATTCCTAACTTTTCTTGGAATTGCGCTAATTCATCTTCCTTTTCCATGATGAACTTGTTTAGACGACTAATTTCTTCTTCTAAATCGATAATATTCCGATACAAATATTCTTCAACTTTTTTTTACTTTATTGTCTGGTCTTCAAGTTTTTGAATGAGGATTTCCAAACGTGATATTTTCTCATCTTTATATGCTAACAATTCTGTGAGTTTTTCTTTACCATCTTCCAAAAATTGAATATGCAATTCCGAGGTGGTAATCCTTAGTTTCTGCTTGTCAATTTCGAGAAGTAGACTATTATTGGTTACTTCGCACTGTTTTAGCTGATTTGAAACTGCACGTAACTGTGATTGTAATTTTGGTATCATAGTTGCCATGACTTTTTGAATTCCAATTTTTCGACTTGGTCTTCTTGTTTGATAGCAGGTTTTGGTTGCTTGAGTGGTCTTATTTTCTCCTTTTATATAATAATTGTAATTATTACAATTATTAAATATTATTTATTAATAATAAAATTTGAAAATTTTAATAATAATAATAATGTTATTATTATATTTTGAAAAGTTTATATATGTTATAACATATAGTGTAATAAATATTATTATTTAATAATAATAATTTTATTTTTATTTTTTTTTAATCTAATTTAAGGTTTTAAACCCTAGCGTAAGAGGGGAGCGGTCGTTATTTTGGAGAAGGCTTGGGAGTCGAGTGGAGGGGTGGCGGTGGTTGCGAATCGAAGTGATGAGAGTAGGAAGCGATGGAGGGGGTGTTGCAGGCATTGATTGAAATGTGGTGGAAGTTTGCAACAGCAATTAGAAATGACGAGAGGTGAAAGAAGACAAATGGAAGTGGCGAGGAGTGGTGGAGGGAGGGGGGGTGGAATAGAACATAGAGGCATGTGGGAATATGGTGCATAGGAGGGGTCATTGAAGGAGGGATTTGGTGAGGGTTGATATGCGATGGAGTTGGGAGGTAGGACAAGTGGGCGGAAGTAGGTGATGTAGTGTCGTGGGAGCAAGTGACGTGGGAAGCAACATGGAGCATGGAGGAGAAATGGTGACGTGGGGTGAGATCGTGGAAGTCATAGTGGATTGGAGCAGGTTAATGGTTGCAGTGATGGCCGAGCAGAGGGTTGAGCAGGAGGTAAGGGAGTGAGCGCAACGGTTGCGAGAGATGGAGGGAGAAAGAGCAGGGGTGGGCGTGTGAGGAGAGGTCATGGACTGTGTAGATGGTCGCGAGGAGGAGTATGCAGGAGCGAGGTGTGGGAAGAACGATGGTAGAGTGTGAAGAAGTGATGAGATTGAACGAGTGCATGAGCACTAAGAGAGGGGTTGGATATGGGTGTGAGGGGTTTGAAGGGAGAATAGACTTTGACCAAGGGCCACTTTATGGTCAAAGACCAATTGACGGGAGAAACTCCCACTAATAGCCAAGGGCTACTTTGGCTATGATACCACTAAAGCAACAAAGTTCCTCAATAATAGAATATCCAGTACAAGTAACGTAAGAAATCCATAAATGGCTAAATAGTAATGTATGATAGATGATAAATAGTTACATAGGTTTGGGCTTTATATAAGCCTGTCATGCACCTTTTCGTAAAAGGGCATGACTATTGACTTTAGATAGTCTTTAATTAATAATAAATTAATATTAATATTAACTTATTATTTTATTGTTACAACCTCCCCTCATTTTCCACTATTGGTAAGGTCTATAGCAGATAGTCTCATTTGATTAGGGCTCGTAAACTGGTTAGCATAGAAGGGCTTCCAAGAATGGAAACGTTGGTATCTTTAAAGACACCTGAACACTTAAACGGATAGAGGGGTGGAACATATCATTGAGTTGGGGATAGGAACACAACTTATAAAAATGCAGCCCTATAGACACCCCAGAAGGATTCGAGATGGGATTGAAGAGGCTATTAAAGAACTCTTGGAGTTGGGTCTCATGCGGCCTAGTTCCAGCCCATCTACTTCTTCACTTGTTATGGTAAAGAAAAAAGATGGAACTTTGAGGATGTGGTTGGATTTTAGAGCATTAAACAAGAAGACATTAAAGAATAGTTATCCCATCCCAAGGATTGATGAGCTCCATGGGGCCAAGTTCTTCTCAAAGATTGACCTTAGATCTAGTTATCATCAAATTCAAATGAAGGAAGAAGACATAACAAAGACTATTTTCAGATGCCATTATGGTAACTTTGAGTTTGTTTCCATGCCCTTTGGATTGACAAATGCACCTACCATATTCCAATCATGCATGAACAATATCTTCCATAAGCAACTTTGTAATTTTTTACTAGTTTTCTTTGATGACATTCTTATTTACAGTAAAACTTGGAAGGAACATTTGCATCATCTAGAAGAGGTATTAAAAATTCTGCATGATCAATCTTTGTTTGCTAAGCTGTCAAAATGTGAGTTTGGTTTAACTGAATTGTACACATCATTGGTCAATATGGTGTGAAGGTGGATATGTAGAAAATAAGAGCCATTTTAGAGTGGCATCGTCCCAAAAGTCTCACTGAATTAAGAGGATTCATTGGAATTTGCACCTACTATAGAAAGTTTGTGAAGGGGTTCTCCCAACTCACTTCACCTCTCACAAATTTGACAAAGAAATATGCTTTCCAATGTCATGAAGGGGCTAAAAAATATTTCGAAAGAATGAAGGAGGTAATAAGAAATTGTCCTATTCTAGCCTTTCCTGATTTTTCAAAACCCTTTGTCTTGGAATGTGATGCATCAAGAGAAGGCATTGGAGTAGTCATAAAACAAGGACACTACAGACACATGAGAATCTTTACACCATTTATGATAAATAAATGGTATAAATCATGCATGCTTTGATCAAGTTTAGACAATACTTGGTGGGAAACAAATTTGTGGTCAAAACTGACCATAACAACTTAAGGTACTTCCTCACTCAAAAGAATCTAAATGAAAGGCAGAAAAAGTGGGTGAGTAAGATTTAAGAATTTGACTTTGATATTGAATATGTGAAGGGAAAAAATAATGTGGTAGTTGATGCCTTATCTA
The DNA here is from genome assembly GCA_001517045.1 of Pseudotsuga menziesii. NCBI lineage: Eukaryota > Viridiplantae > Streptophyta > Pinopsida > Pinales > Pinaceae > Pseudotsuga > Pseudotsuga menziesii. The sequence goes on from LPNX010524336.1 coordinate 188,723, forward strand.
GAAGACCTTTTATTTTTCTAATGGATGTAGCAAAAAATAGGAAAGCCACATTAGAAGTAGAGTATGCCAAGGATAAATTTTCTTGTGAACTTTTTGATGGGACTAACCATGATGATAGGTATAAGGTGTTGGAAGGAATCATCTACTACAAAGATAGAATCTATTTGGTCCCTAATTCGAGTTTGAAGGAGGAAATTTTAAACAAAGCTCATGATTCTCCTCTAGCAGGTCACCCTGGTTTATTCAAAACATATTGAATGTTGAGGGAAAGATTCTCATGGAAAGGGTTGAAGGACGATGTTCTGAAGTATGTTAATGAATTCCCTACATGTCATCAAAATAAAGTGGAGCACACTCATCCAACTGGTCTCTTACATCCCTTGCCTATTCCAGTACAAAAATGGGAGAGCATTTCCACGGACTTCATCATTGGTTTGTCCAAAGTATTTGGTAAGGATTGCATATTTGTGGTTTTGGATAGGCTCACAAAATTTACTCATTTATTTTTTATTACTACCGCTTTCATTGTTGCACAAGTGGTTGAACTATTTTTTAAAGAAGTTTTCATATTGCATGGGCTTCCTAAGAGCATTATCAGTGACAGAGATAGCAGCTTTTTGAGTGCATTTTGGCAAGAACTCTTCAAAATCGTGTGAACAAATTTGACACCTAGCACAAGATATCATCCCCAAACTGATGGAAAAATAGATAGGGTAAATCAATAGTTGAAAGGCTACTTGAGGAACTATGTTATTGGGAAGCAAAAAAGCATGGATAAAAAGGTTGCATTTGGGTGAGTTTTGTTACAATATTACTTTCCATATGTCCATTGGCATGTCTCCTTTTAAATAACTTTATGGTTATGATGCATCCACTTTTATTGAACACATTTTTGTGATAGTAGAGCTCTGAAGGCTAAATATTATATTGAAGAAAGTCAAGAAATTTTGAAGGTTTTGAAAGATAACTTGCAGGTTGCTCAAAATCAGCAAAAACAATATGTAGACCAACATAGAATGGAGAGACAATTCCAAGTAAATGACTTGGTGTATTTGAGGTTGAAGCCCTATAAAAAAACCACCATAAAAGGTAAAGGTTCAGAAAAGATCAAACCAAGGTTTTATGGTCCCTACAAAGTGATTCGAAAAGTTGGAGAAGTGGCATATCAATTGGAGCTTCCCATGGGAATCAAAATTCATAATGTATTTCATGTTTCTTGTATAAAGAAGGTTATAGGGAAACATATTCCAGTTTCATATACTTTACCACCTTTGGATGATGCAGGACAACTTGTTCTCATTCTAGACAAAATGTTGAGAACAAGAGAGAGAAGACTACAAAGCATAACAATAAAAGAATATTTGGTACAATGGAAGGATTTGCCTAGTGAAGAAGCCACTTGGGAAGATGAACAAATTTTGCAGCAAACAAAATTGGCATTGCTTGAGGACAAGCAATATTGGGTGGGGAGGATTGTCATGTCCCCATCCCAATAAGTCTACTAGTTGACAATGTTTCACCCACCTACTAGTTCCCTGGGTTGGGGGAGAAGGTATTAAATATTGCAATAAGGGAGCTATGGGACCCAAGAGAACCTTATTTTACCATTTGCACATCAATTTGGGTCATAAAAATAATAAATATGGAGAAAATAAAGTGGCATTGCTTCATAAGGACATTTGGAGGTCCATGGAGGCCTTGGGTGGCTAGATTCTTCCTTACACATGTCATGACTTAACCCCAAATTTGAAATTATGAGTGATGGAATGTTCTTGGAAGGTGAATATGTGTCAAATTACATATCACGAGCCCAAGTATTTGAATGGGTGAGGAGGAGTAACTCCCCATATAAGAGGAAGAGTCTAGGAAGAAAATAGGTGCCATTTGGAGCTAGATTCTCTGTGTTTTATGACAACAATGATGGAAGATTTTATGACAAGTCAGACCTAATTGCAGACCTATGACAATCTGACATGTCAGGGCTAAAAATAGCCTCCAATAGGGCACACTTGGGACTAGGTAGCAACAATTCGAATTCGGAGGAAGATGAAGGGTTGAGGAGAAGGCCAAGTGGCATGGAGGTTACTAAACATCATGGATGAGTTTGAGGAAGCCTATGGGAGTGAATTTTACCTTGGAGGACCTTAGGAGGGTTATGAAAATATGTCATGAGGAATGAAAATGGATTTTAATCATTTATGAATTTTCCTTTGGCATTTTGGAGAGCATTAGCTTGTCCATTACACTGTGAGTGCTCGCTTACCATGCTAGTGAGCCAATTTCGAGAGAGTGAGATTCTTATCCAAGTTGGATATGAGAGAGGCCACCCTGACCTCTCATTTGGATATTGATGGAATGTTTTGTTGCATATATTACATTGCTACTGTTCGTGACCCATCTCTCCTCCCATTCTCTCAATTCCCACTTCCATATTTCCATGTTTTTCTATGAAGGCACACTTGTGTGAATGGTGGTTTTTTCCCATTGAGTTTAGTTGATGCCCAAGAATGGGTGAATGATTCATGGCTATGTAATATGTCTCCCATATTCTTTGTAAGTCGAAATCAAAAGAAATACATAAGCAGATGTCCACATTTCCAAGCTTTGTTGTGACTAGTTTCCATGTGATGATTTCCCATTTCAATGGAGTTGTATATCTGATGTATTATCAGATATACAAAGTGGGAAAATATGTCAAAGTGGAAAAATATGTGAGAAGGATTTGTTAACCTTCCTTTATAGAAATCTGTTGTGATTTGCCTCCAATTTTGACTTACTTCTTAGAATTCGAATTCATGAAGCCAATGAGGAAACTTGGAAAGTGTGGGCCTCATCCAACTCACTAAGGTGCCTTCCTTAGATGGAAACATGATTTTTACCTTTAGATACTTTCTTTATTGTTATTTCCACTCTTTATTTGTGACGTCTTGCTTTTTCTTGGGCTTTCCTGCTTTTCCTGTTGTTTCCTATTGTTCCTGTCTTTTTTACTCGTGGCTACTTCTGCTTGTCTTTTTGCTTTTTCATGCCTTTCTATTTTTTGTTTGATTTAGGCCACCTTCCTTATTCATTGATGGAAACCTCTCAAGAATCCTCCATTTTCCTTATGCGCCACCCTAGGCTGCTAAGGAAATTTCCAACTCATAAAAAATATTATAAATATTAAATATCACAAAATTATGGTCCTTCCTAATTTATTTGATTAATGACCATAATCAAAATTAATTTCCTAATTGACTAATAATAGGATCCATGGAGTTGGATGGGTTATTGTTTGTTCCATGGTGATGTAAAAATTGGAACATGACAGTCCTCCCCTCCCAACATTGCGTGTCCTTAAGCAACAATACAAATCCAACCATATATGTAGTCAATTAATGTATTCACTCCTCAATGTATGTTGTTGAATGACTAGAATTGGAATCCTCAATCCTAATCTAAGTACCAAAGGTCCATCATGTTTCTACTACACTACCATGAGTATAGCCATTCCACCAATGACTAACTCTTCTTTCCCTGCAGTAAAAATTTTAACCCAGTTAAGACAACTGAGGAGAATGCATGGATCTCATATAAGTCTAACAATTGCATGGCGTCTCCTCTTCAAATATTCAAATGTCCCTGCCACTTTTGGAAAGTTGTCATTCCAAGGAATGCTTGGATCTCATTATCTCAAATGCATCCTTCTGAATATCACAATCAACTGGAAGAATCTATCATCAAGAAGGATGTCAGGGTCACACCACCACACCGAAAGTTGACCACTCCCAATGAAATACTAAACATCTGTGAGACTCTCCCACCAAGAATAGAGCTCCTCAATGTGTGGCTGAATCATGTTAACTCCCTCCCAAATATGTGACTCCGTGTGAAAGTTAGCACTGAAATTCACATCACTTTTTCTCCAACACACAAGTGGTGATCCCATGTCCACCCATGTATATTGATAGCATCATATAGTAGCCATAGATGTTCATGCCACTCCTCACATAATATGTATGATGTATCGAATGAATCTCCACTTATGCAAGCAAGATGTTTACCCTATGGGGTACACATCTCAATCATATGTTTAGACACCCAATCAATGGATGATAAACACTCCTGATGACTGATCTAGGTGGAAAGAAACCAACTACTCTTGATGTAAGTTGCGCACTGGTACAACGAATTAACTCTCTGACACTTGTCGCATTCAAATGGCTCAAGTGTAACTCCAATGTCTTGCTATGAATGATGGAGGAATCAAATGTATGCCTTTGTTGTTGATGTGAAGGGATAGGTGTACTTGTCAAACCACATGGATTGGCCATTAAACCATCGATGGAAGATGTGGGAGCCTCCTGCTCCTCATGTGACATCAATAGAAAAAATCCTTTCACCCAAACTTCATCCCTATGTGTGATGGCTGCCATATGTCTTTGGGATGAAAAATGGTAAACCAACTCTTGGCAACAATCATACATTGTAATTGAGATTGTCTCAACTGAGGTGATATCATGTACCTCCTCCAAAATTTTGCAACGGTTTCCTAGAGGTAATTATAATATCTCTGGAAATGTACAGGTGCTTGGTATTCATCTCGCTTGACTTCGAACTCCTCAAGCACATGAAAATCATAATGCACCTCATGTGCATATGTACTAGAGGTATCTAATGGTTGCAAAATATATCTTTGTTTATTTTCACATGGTAACACAATATCAGTAAAACCAACAAAATTATCATAGAACCAAAAAGAATTTTTACCTCGATGAATCCCTATCATGGCTATGTATCCATCAATCCAATCCATGGATGAATAAACACTTTGTCTTGTTGATCTATGTGATGTGTAAAAAACCACCTTCTTCAAATCTAAGTCTTCTCTCCATATAGGAATCTCATGAGACCTCTCCTCCAAGGCATGCATGTCAAACAACTCCCTACAAATGCAAGCAAGACTTGTGCATCATTGGGTCTCCATCTCAGTGATGTACTTGTATATCCAATCTGTGGACAAATAAGTATATTTACTTGTAGATATGAATGGTATGTCTTATTGAATGCACTTTTGCAACAAGACAAATTTTTGGCCAAGATCGTTTATGGCATCTCCTTTCACCAACACTTGGTAATAAAAACTTTCTTCATGTCCACCCTCCACATAACGTTCCTCCATCATACCTGATGCATTTTCTTCCATCCAAGATCAAAGGTGTGGTACACTCAACTCCTTTTGAAGTTGATATATATGCAACTTTGACTCTTGATGATCCTTTTAGATGTGCCAGAAAAAGGTTATTGAAAATCTCCCAAATCTTCTTATTTTTACCCTATCCAGAAGAGATAACTTGTACGGTATGTCACGTGTCCAGTATTTTGTTTATGCAGCTGAAAATTATACCAAATATACCTTGGTCCATATTCTTTTGGATTTAACTGGTCTCACTCAATTTGGATCTTGGATGCCTTGGATATGATCTTTTTCCCTAGAACACTTGTTTTAGACGAGGCTTTGGAATAGTAAAAAAACTCTATATTCCTCCACAATTATCTTTGAAACTATAATGGATTAGGATCTAAATTTAATACTGGAGATCGTTCGACATGTTTTAGAAGTTGGTTTTTAACCTCGATCTCTGAATCCTTATAGAAAAAAAAACTGTAGTGAAAATTCCAAGATGACTCGTTTTGCAGAAGCTAGTCCCGAGGAAAGAGCTTTGATACCAAATGTTATGCAACCAAGTCACAGAAATAGCATAAAAAGAGAAAAATAGACAAGAATAGAGTAATACACGCCTTAACAATGAAGAACAGAGATAATTAGCAATCCTCTTCGAGGGAGGAACCTCCTTAAACAATGTACTGAGTACACAAGACAAGATACAATGATGACTAAAATGAAAATATATCCTTCATATGTATAGGATACCAAGGTGTACAATAACAACTACACTAATAGACCCAAGACGACATGAATATTATGTAATACACCACAACATAGGGGGTAATGTGCCACCCTATAGGGAGAAATGTGCCCAACATTTAGGGATTAACATTTACTTATGTTTCAAGGTGCAGGTTGTGCCATAGAGAAAAGAACAAGTACCAAGTTTGTAAAAGCGTTGTGATACCTCTCAATTTTATGATCAAATATAAGCTTGTAAAATTTCAAACACACTACAACAATGGCTATTGCAAGTGTAATTGCAATTGCAACAAATATTCTAGGTGCAATAGCAACAAATATTCATCAAACTATCGTACCACAAGCTCCAAGCGTTATTATTAATCTTTGAAGAAAATTTGATGGCATTCCTACTCAAATTGAAACTTATTGTTGAACAACTTTTTGTATTGATCATTTTCTAAGTTCTATTAGTTCATGAAAATGCACCCACCTTATTCAAATCTTGATTTGTATTGTTAAGCGTCGATTCATACAATATTGTGTGATCCATACAATTTGGGGCCACTTCAAGAGGCTTTCCCTAGTCTAGATATTAGACAAGCAAAGTAAAAAAGCCACTACGTTAAGCCTATGCTTAGCTTCTAAAGTATTTTGCTTTGCATATTTTCTAAGTGTTTATGTCTTTGGGCCGTTAGTGGCATGTTTGTTACCTTTTTTCTCATACATATACATATACATATATACATACTCAAGAATGTATGAATCAATTAATTCCAAAGGAAATACAAAATCAATTACATAAATTCCCTAGTATCAATTATAAATCAATTTTAGGAATTAGAATATAATATGCAATCAATTATATCACACTTTAAAGCTTGGCATGCTAGGAATTAGAATTTACATGAATTAGTTTCAATCAATTATAATATAGTGTCTAATCAATTATAGCACATTAACATACTAGGAATCAAAATTTACATGAATTTTGTATTTGTACACTAAGGCGATACCATTGTTTACAAAAACGTATATAATAATAATAATAATAATGTACATCACATTCGCAAACAACATCAAAATATAACACCCAGAGGCACCAAAGATAGTGACTTTACCATGAATTCAATAACTTTCGATCACACTTTGGCTTATATGGTGCCAACTACATTGGATGCCTACAAAAATAAATAGCAATACTGTTTACAATAAACCGAATAAATATTGCTCAAAAGTAAAACAATTTCTTATATAAACAATTAGACAAAAGTAAGAGCCTTTTAAAAAAATGCATCCCTTTATGTTTATTCCTCATTATCAATTACGAATGAGCTAATAATACCAAGTAAAACACTCCATCAACATACAACTCCCAAAATAAAGAAACAACCCTCTTATAAAGATAAAGTATAACTTCTCATGTTCCCACTACTATAAACACGTTGTATACTGCAATGAAACCATTTCAATATATTTATCAAAATCAATTTAACAATAAAGTCTACCTTACAAACATTGGTCATTCCGTTTAGGTGGCCTTTAATTCTATATAACAAAAGATGTTATGGCATTTAAGATGTTCTATAATTTGACATCTACTCTCCTTTTGATCTATTTGAATGATGGTTAAAGCATTTGAATTTTTAGAAAAAATATTATTTACATTTTAGCTTAATAATTGAATTATTAAAAAAATAACATTACTAAAACTCCAAGGGATGGAGAGAAGCCAGGAATAGAGAGAAGCAAAGTATGGGATAATAAAAAAAAATTTAAGTGTGAAAGTGAAAGACAATAAAGTTTATTTCATAAGAAAATCAACATTCATCCAAAAAAAAATGGAAAAGAATTAAACAAAGTAAAAAAAAATAATCCTAAAAACATTTTTTTTAAATATAATTAAGAACAATTTGTTAATTCTAACAACATATTTATGAACTTAATAAAAGAAAAACTTCAATACATTGCATTATATTGAAGAACATTCTTCACTACAAAAATGAAATATATACACATAAACAAACTTAACATTATTAAACAAGACAATAAGCCAAGCCTTAAGAGATTACTAGCTATCAACACCACATAAAAGAACATAAAAGAGAGGTTAGGTAAATATATGTCAAAATCACTAGAATTGCAATGCTTGCAAAAAAAATTCATCCAATCATCATGTAACATCCCTCGCCACCTCGACCCAAAAATCATAGCGTAAGTAAACATCACTGAAAGTACCGACTCAAAAACTCTGTCAAGTTGTAGATATAATTGATAGGGTTAAAGATTGAAAGCTTCGAACGACTAAAAACGACAATTGGCGACGAATCCACTAGGGGGAAGGGGCTTTCCGGAAAAGGGGAACCGAGAAACTCATTGAATGATTGTTGTGTGCTTGTAAATGCTAACTGAATAGAGAGTAGTGTTTAATTACTAGCATGACAGTCTTTGGTATCTATAGTGGAGTCTATTAAGAAAAAACAATACCTTATTTATTAAGGGAACAAGGGGACCATGCAACAGTTGGAGTATGGAGAGCTAACTCTTATATTAATTTATACAATGACAATTTCCCTATACTAAGCAGGTTGACAAATGATACCAAAGGATAAAAAGAAATAGACACTTACTCATAATTATAAAGGAAAAGGTTAATATAATTTAAAGAAAGAAAAAAAGAAATTAATAATTAAAAAGGGTATAAAAACCTTTTTCATTAACTTTGGTACGACCCTAATGCCTTATGTTTAGTTAAAAAAGCTCGTTTACATCACTTTTTATACACTGAAATAATTTAAGGCTATTGTCTCTCATGACATTTACTCATTAACAGCTATGACATCCTTTATATATTAAAAAAATGATGACACTTTGGGATACATTTATAAGAGAAGCATTTTTAATGCACCACCATCATTAAAGATATTATTTGGCAATAATCTTATAAGAATAATGTTTTAATGCCTAGTTTTCATAGGAAAGTTGCATCCTATCGAAAGTGGGAATGTCCCCCCTTTCCCCAAGCACTATCGAGAATTAAAAAGGGTTAATATAGTTAAATGGAAAAGGCAGTACAGTTAAAAGGAAAAAGCAGGATACTAAGATGTATATTTAGAAAGGTTAATAAAATACTAAAAGAGAAGTGATTATAGTTGCTGAGTTATGAATTCATTTTAAGAGTCAATATCATTTATCCCACATGCATGGGAGAGAAGAAATTTGAGAACTCTGCGACCTTTTAAGGAGGTGAAATGCAAGTTGTTGAAGGGGGGGAAAGGTCACCTCTTCAAGCTGTATGTTTCTATAAAAGGATCGCTGGTGGATTTCCTTGTGGGGATAGATGATCCATGGCCATTTTCGTAAGCTACCTCTTTTTCATGGTTGTTTTATTACTTTTGCGTTTTGGCTTTTCTTTCAGGATTTCAAGATTCCATGCATTCTAAATCTTACTTGGGAACCATATGCTGAATATGTGGTTACAGCACAATTCTGGATTTGTTTTCTTATGAGCGATCCTAGGTAGGTTCTGACCTTGCGGATCATTCGGTGCTATCTTTATTTTAGATTTGTTTGCTGTAGCATTTTTTTTACCTAATATATGGGAATTTGCGATATCTATTTTTTGCATATACGAAATGGTAGATTTGTTTTTGGGTTGTATCGGCGATACAAACGGGTCAAATCTGTGTAGTTTTCATGTTGCAATATACTTTTGATCTGAACCAAACCGAAATTCCGTAACTCTCTGCGAGTTGTAGGGGATCTTTGGCCTTTTCCTTTGAATCGATTTACCTGTTAAAATGTGTATGCGGTTGGATGGAACCCATTTTAATTTATTTACGATTTACTCCAACATAATTGCTTAGATTGTTCTTGCATGTTGATGTATGCTCAGACTTTGATCTGATGATTTGTTTTTGCCTCTACGCATTTGCATAGAAAGAGAATCCTTTCCTATTGACTGTGTCCATTTAGATCTCATGGATGGTCGATGAACCGCCTATGCACATTGGATAGGTAACTAGTCTTTTCGTAGATTTACTTCACTTGCACAGATCTCAAACGCTATCCCGTATTTATGTTACTTACCTGCCCAATTTATTCAGATGCTAGGTTAAGATCTGAATTTAACCCCCAGATGCTAGGTTAAGATCTGAAGTTAACCCCCAGATGCTAGGTTAAGATCTGAAGTTAACCCCCTTTGTTGTCAGCTTTACCATAGATTTAAGATCTGAATATTTTCACCCTTTGATTCTAGCTTTAACATGTTTAAGATCTGAAGCGAACACCCCCTTTTTGCCAACACTTATCCCATGGTGAAGACCTAGAAATATTTTGCCACCAGTCGGTTTCGGCATAAAACTGTTTTTCCACTTCCAGCAATCGGGCATAGTACAGATCCGATTTTAAGGATGTTTTGTTTTTTAAAGAAATTCGATATTTGTGTAATGATCTAAAGGTGCTGCGAGTGCTATTGTTATGATAGGCTAAGGATGCATTTTAAAGCACATGCCTGCGATCTATATCATCTCTGTTATATTATAGCCGCATTCTTAACAAGTATTTACATACATGTTCATTCATGTCTTAGAATATATGCTTTAATATTTCTGTCATATTATAGCTGCATTCTCAAAAGTATTTACATACATGTTTCATACTTTATGCTTTAATATTTCTGTTTATATTATAGTTGCCTTCTCAAAAGTATTTACAAACATGTTTCAGAATTTATGCTTTAATATTTCTGTTATGTTATAGCTGCGTCCTCAAAAGTATGTGCATACATGTTCTTACATGTTTAGAATATATGCCTTAATATTTTGCTGCCTCCTAAGAAAATATGTACATACACGATTTAGCACATATACTTTATTATTTATGTTATGTTATATCTGCAAAGTATTTACATACATGTTCATAATATTACTATGAATTACGGATTTGTAAGTGTGAAGCTAGAACTCATGGGCGATGGTTATTTTGGCTTGATGCAAAGTCTCATAAAGTGATTCAATAACTTTACGATTAAGGCCAATAGAATTAATAAAGTAAAACAGTGATTCCCTTATACATATATGTTCATATAAAAACTTATTATGAACTTTAAACGTGTTAAAGGGAGATAGCACCTTATACACATAAAGATTTTGGTAAACCCTTATTATAAAGGCAGATACATTTTATAAAGTGGAAAACTTTTCTATTGGAATTTCCTCAATAAATATATATATGTGTAGTGGAAACTTTGGGATATAAATATAAACTTAAGGATATGACAAACATTGTTGTGGGTTTAAAGTATATTTATAAAAACATTACCATAACTAAGTGACTATATATGGAAGCACTTCCATGAATAAATTGATTCATGGAACTTTACCTTAAAAAAATAATAGTATTTTGGCCAAATATAAATATGAATATGTGGTAATGTATGTTGTGCCTGCAACATTCGGTAATACCTTATCTTAAATTCTAAACCTGGTCACTTTAAGCTTTGTAAAGGTGTAAATTGTCTCCCAAACCTTAGTGGATTCGTGGGAAAACCTATGCCAGATAGAGCCAAAGGTTGGGAGGAAAAGTCGTAGAACGTTTTCAGTTGCCCTGGTTTCATTCAGAAGTAACTGTAAAGGAATCTATTTTATCATGCAACCTTCTTGTTAAGTAATGTTGTTTAATTATTTCTTATTTTATGGTGATTTGAGGCATATTTAACATGATCTTAAAGGTGGTTGCAGAAACAATTTTACCAGGTTTATCATCACTCTCAGAAGGCAGATTGGAGGAATGTTTCTACAGATGTACTCCTGTTATGAGTAGGAACCTTTTTACTATACATGTTAGAGATTTTCTAGAAGTTTGATTGTGGTTGTCAACACTTGTATCTATGCCTCCTGTATTGAAAAGCAGTGATAGGTGTTTGGACATAAGGAGAATGTGGGTAAGTTTGAATGATTGTATTATTTTAGATATACTATTCAGAATGGTTTCAACCTTATGATGTTTACGGCAGTAGTACTCATCTCCATTTTATCCCAATCGTGAACTTTTGATTGTTGATAAGTTACATATTGGGTAGATATCATTGTTGTTCTATAAGCTTATAACCTTTAGGCTTGATTTCAAAATCTAGTATGCATTGGGCTAACAATATTGATGGACTTAAATGTTTTCATATAAGAAAAAACAAAACAAAAAAATTCACACCATATACCCAAGGATCTACGAACAGTTATTAAGGTTATGTTACACATAACCACTAAAAAACGAAATCCCCACTCTTTAACACACCTTTCCTAAAGAATCTCTTTTGACATCAATCTATTGAGACCCATAAAAAGTGAATTATGAAACATAAAAAGCTTCAATGTGGATGTGATACCTTGCCCCACATTTTGTATATAAAGGATTTCTCAAATTAAATTATCACATTTTTTATATAAAGGATTTCTCAAATTAAACTATCTCTTTAGGCTTCAGTAATCTATTGAGACACATAACAAATGAAACATAAGAATCTTCACTCAAAATGTGATATCTTGTTCTGCATTTGAGCTTTCTAAAATGTCTACTCATTACTGACTTCAAATAATGATAGACTATTTTTGTGTAACTTGCTTTAAACTGTGGCAAGTAATAGCCTTACCACTCATGCTTTTAACTCATGCTTTTAAGGGTTAGTTCAAATTCCCAATCTAATTGCAATTGCAATACACCATTTGCTTTTCCATGTTTTCCTTTCTACAACTTCACTCTTTGTCATTATTACAAATTCATCCAACTTGGTTGAGAATGTCTTCTACAATTTTGCACCTCTAATACTATTATAAAGTATAGCATTCTATGTGATGACTTTATCTAGCCCAATAGCTTAGTTGTCTCCCATCCTATATAGTCATGTTTTATGTTCTTGCTTCAACTATTTGAGTTGAGCAAGGTAAGCTAATATTATGCTTGAAACCGTCAAACATTATAGCTTGTGCAATGCTTAATTCCATAGAAATTCCATTTCCATTGTTTCCCAGGACAACAAGAGGAAAATTGTTATGATAACAATAGTTTTGTTGTTAGAATTAGTCTAACAATTTTTTTATAAAAAAAATAAAAGAAATCGCCTAGATGATAATGCAATGTTTGAAGATGAATATGACCAATCTAATCTAGTTGTGTCTCTTGCACCTCCATTGCCAAGTGTACTATTCCCAACTCGTACTATTTCCAACTCCACTAACGCAATTTGCAGCAAAATATCTCTGCATTTCTCCTTAATAAATCCAGCGTATTGCCTCCTAAACTAATGCTTGTATAAAAGACTCTGCATATGTTTAAGACTATTAGATAACCAGAGCATGCAAATGCAAATAAATTACTCTTCCAAGAAGGTCGGTGCATCCTACTATTTAATCCAACCAATGAATTTTCCAATTCAAATCCTACTATTTAATCCAACCAATGAATTTTCCACTTCAAAAAGATTATGTTGAAGAATAAAAGGGAGAAGGGAAGAAAGTAGTGTGGATTAATGATTGAACCCCTTTAAATTTTAACATTGTTGAACTAGCTACAAGTAACAACAACATCAATAAATTAGTTCAAACACATCAAGACAACCTTACACCCATTTTGATGGGGAGTTTAAAGCTAGATGTCTTCTGGAAGGAATTTTAGGATAACGACTACTGTGCACTATAAGTTAAAAATGAGTTGTGATATTCCAAGTTTGATCATTTCACCACGGGATCTTCAGTTAGTGAAATTATGTCATAACTCCTTCACTCATGGGATAATAAATAATACCCCTAATTTCACTAGATATTAATAAACTCCTGCCAAAATGTTGAGGCCCCTCCCAATACATATTTCTAATTAAAAAAAACCTTGTTTTTACGAGATATTATGTATTTTTACTAGATAAAACCCCTTCTTATACCCTTGCAATACCTATAAACCTCCATACTCAACTCCTCGCCTCCACCAATACTTACAATATATTAACCTTATTTTTCATAATTTAAAAATACCTTTTATAAATGAACTTGATAAAATATTGATCAACAAAGTGAATCCTCTATGCATTTCACAACACCTACAATTACTACATCTTACCAAGTTGTGTGTTATATTTTATTAGATCCTAAAAATTATTATTAAGAACTTTGTTTCGACTTTAACTCCTCCTTGCTATTAAGAACTTTGTATCAACTTTAACAAATAATTGTACAAAGCCCCTTCAAGGCACATTTTAATTAACTAGCGTATGATAAGCGACGTTATTATACCTTCCTCTCGGCAGGTATATTGACCATGTATTAGTTGCCTTTGACTAAATGGCATTATGCATTTTAACCTAAGTTTTCAACAAATTTTTTATTTATTAATCTAAAAATCATATTTGAAGTGTTATGGAGTAAGCTTTGCCTTTGACTAAATGGCATTATGCATTTTAACCTAAGTTTTCAACAAATTTTTTATTTATTAATCTAAAAATCATATTTGAAGTGTTATGGAGTAAGCTATCTACCTACATGTACCTCTAGTATCTTGCAAGAGGATTTAAAAAACTTTGTGGATAGAGCATCCATAATCTCCGATTGCAACGTCATTTTTGTGGATGTGGATCATTATCAAGTGAATGAAATTCAGGCAGCCGATCGAACTTTGGAACAGGTGGTCCGATATTATTTGGAGAAATCCCATAGACAAGAAAAATTGGATCAATTTGTCACACAATTGGATCGATATTATTATGGAGTAAGCTATCTACCCTACCATTTGCATCGGGGCCCACTTGACTCCATCAGGTAATAGATTACTTCGTTATATTTTCGTGACAGTGAGACTAATATTTTCGTGACAGTGAGACTAAGAACAGCACATTCTGCTTATTTTCTTGCATTTTTATTGCAGATCAGTTCTACAACATACTTTTGCAATTTTCATAAAAATTCCAATCAAAACTTACTATTCTAAACTTGCACTTAAAAAACAAGAATTTCCATGGCTAAATTTATGGATGGATGAATTCGAGAGAAAAGTTGATGTGAAAGTAGGTATTGGAATTGGTTGTTCTTGGTCTCACGGAAAGGTAACGGAGTAAGCTATCATCTGACGGCATCAACGAAAAGATAACAGAGTAAGCTATGAACGGCATCAAGTGGGCCAGGTACAAATGGTCGGGTAGATAGCTTAGTCCGAAGTGTTATTGTCGGGATGGCGGCAATACTTTGGGAATCGCCAAACCTATTTCTCTCTCTTTGTATCGGGAATGGGATTCTGAGGCTACCTTTCAGTTCATTAAGTTTGGCATTGTCGTGGAGCAGTGCCTCGCGAATGTCATGGGACATGGGTTCCAATCAATCAAAAAAAATTGACATCGTAGCCTCTACCTGTCCTCTCCATTATCATCTCTTGCTCTTACATCGCAGCTTCCTGAATCTGCACCAATACACGTCAATTTACAATAAACAAACCTAAAAAAAAACATAGCATACATTTATGATGAAATTTATGGCAGGAAACAATATTTCAACATAAAAACAAAAACAAAATTCTTATAGAATCTCAATAAATAAAAAATCATCAACTCATTTACTTCATATTACTTTAATATAATATATTATTAAATTTATATTATATTATAATAATTTAACATATCATTACATTGTGATAGAAATATTAACGTGAGACATATAAGACATATAACCATCATTTACTGTATCATTATTGAAACTTGCTACAAGATGTTTGGATGTCCTATTTTAAAAACTTTCTTTTTAACAAATCATCTTCCTTTACCATGGCCAATTTCATGAATGCGTGACAATGAGGATACTTTTATAAAAGCCATGAAAATAGTTTGATTTATACATCAGAATCACACATTACAATAATTAAAACAATTCAAAAAATAACCCTACCTTCGTTAGAGATTTGGAGATAAATCAACGAAGTTCAAAGAAATAGGAAGTAGTTTCACCTCGGCTACAAGCGAAAACAAAGCATTATTTATATTTATATTAATATATAGTTTCAGGATGTTAATATATTTATAAGTGATCTTTTTCCCATTGATTTGGTTTTGATCTTGGTTTATCAAAGCCGAGATACGAGCTTAGATTGAACAATGTACTCCTGCGTTGAATTTCACTGCAACATAGCACAAATTTATGAAATTTACAGCAAGAAACCATATTTCAACATTGAATTAGGCCGGCCTGCGTTGAATTTCATGCATTGTCATGATTACTAAATAAAATAATATATACAAAGCATAACATATCAGCGCATAGGGTCCAATAGCCAAGTCTCCAAGCTCTGGTGTTATAACAGGAATCAACATTATAACCTGGTATCATTCTAGTATGCATCTACTTCAAAGTTTGGGATAACTAATGTTGCATTCAGTAAACGAGCATTGCCAACACCATCACATATATGCATGGAACAACAATATGATGTAAATGCACGCCCCCCAACACACACAAAATTACAGATACCAATTCCAAAGTCTGTGTGTCTTCCAAATGATAATTAATAATTGCCAGAACCAATCCAGTGAACAAAATAGACCTTATTATGTTCCCGACAGGGAATATATATGAATCAGTTAGGTCCATTAATTGGAGACACATATTTAAATTTTTTAGTTTTCAAATGTTTTTAATATAGTTTGATTAGTTTTTATTTTTTGAATTATTTAAATATTGATTTAACTTAATTTTTATTGGTCCTTTGCAGGTGACGTTTGCCTGGGTGTTTGTGCCCCAAGACCCGGCGGCGTGATAACTTAAGCAATGGCATTGAAAAATGAAAGCCTGAGTTAGAATTAAATGAGCCAGATACCTTTAAGCTGCACTTTTGATCAATGTTATTGCTGTTGGTAATCGGGTGTGGCGTTGCGTGTACAACATGCAGATTAACTGACATCAACCCTACTGTGGCGTTACGCATACAGCATGCAGCTGAACTCACTTCCACCTGTCGTCCAATCCACTTGTTAGAGGGGTGGACCGCTCTCCCGCAGCAGTGTTGTCCCGGTGTCTTCATATTCCTGCAATAGCGGATCACATGTCCTAGATCCTTAGTACTTTTAGGTCATCGTCGTATCTCATATGGCAGCTGGCCAAAAACTTCTGCACTCACTCACTTTGAAAACCATGCAACAACCAGTGCGTTACACTTGATCTCCTGCATGCACCGAAGGTGCGTGCGTTACAATTCTTTTCTGCTCTAAAATGGGGTTACTCTTCAATTTCTGACGAACCGATTTCTTTCAACTAGTCTTAGCTTAAGCTTATGCCACTACTTTCATTTAAAAAATGAGGAAGTTGAGACTAGTTTCTTTAGTTTATTTCGTAGCTGTGTTGGAACTTCATGTGTAATGCTATGCTCTAAAGCTGCTGTTGCTCCAGATGTCCTAATTGGAAAACACAAATTAGCAATACAGAAGACAAAGTGGAAGAAAGCCACTGGTACATGGTATGGCAATCCACATGGAGATGGAAACGATGGTAAGGGCAAACATAGTAATTTTTTTAAACTTATTTTTATATGTAATATGACTGTTGTCCTTTGGAAATTCAAGATATATGGACGTTTGATTGAAAAAAAATGGTATTTATGTTTTGCTTTGTAATTACAGGCGGTGCATGCGGATATGGCAGCCAAGTGAAACTGAAACCTTTCCGATCAAAAGTATCAGCAGGGAGTGCAGATCTGTTCAAAGGAGGAGGAGGCTGCGGAGCTTGCTATCAGGTATATTAAATTGAATAATAGAATATCCCCATCTTAACCTTGGTGAAAATAATAACAAAATATGCATTAGCCAGGGATTAGATTCTAAAATTTGTTTGTGTATTGTTGGGCAGTCTTCCTGGGGCTTGGCAGCGTTGCAACCAACAAGACAATAGATTGGAGCTGCAACCAGGGAGACAATAGATTGGAGAGAAGTTCCTACAATGCTTCTTCTATGTATTGTTGGACAATCTGCATGGGTCTTGGCGACGCTACAACCAGCGAGACAATAGATTGGGGCTGCAACCAGTGAGACAATTGATTGGAGCTGCAACCAGCGAGACAATGGATTGGAGTTGCATTTCAAAATTTTCATAGTGTTGTATTTTGAACTGCAATTTGATAAAATTAGAGAACCGCTGTCTTATTGGAATTCTATGAGAACACAAATCCAACTTTATCTATGAAACCTGTTCAGTTTTGGTTTGCAACGATGGATATGATTTCAAAGTTCCAATTGATCAAGGAGTGCCTCACACTTTACCTTGTGGAAACGTAGTAACGAACCCAAATGATTTGGACATGTAACTGTAAATATTGTAACATTTGTATGCGTGTTGATCATGGCTGCTAGAATTCTATCAAAGTAATTGATATTTTCTTTTTTTCATTTGTTGCAGGAATACCAAGCCAATTCTCACATTTACTGCTTTATGTGGATTTTTTTTCACTGCTTTGTTTGGGTAATGATTCATAAAATTAATTCCACTTTTATTTTCTAGAGAGCCCACTGCTTTGGGAATTAATGGATTGTATTCACTTACAGGTGCACTTTGAACAAAAAATTCTACCTGGCAGCTCTGGTTTATACATCACCTACATTTTCAAAATGGTAGTTGATGTGATGGCTATTCTTTCACGGTAATTGTATAAATATCCATCTCATTATTCAAAACAAATTTAAATCCCAATAGTTGATATAAGTGCTTATTTTATTTGTTGAAAGAAAAATTTCTGAACTTGTTTCAGATGGGAAAGAGGTGGGATAGGAAGTCTGGGTCATTAGGAAAACTTACTGGGAACCATAATCTGCCTTGGTGGAGCCATGCTCATGACATTCTCCAAAGAAATAACAATAAAGGGATGGTCATCACTTTTCCCTTTAAAAGAAGGCAACGCAAGCACAAATCAAAATGAATAAGTCTCTCAGATTTCGATGAAGGGTTCCATGTGGTTCATCGTCATTATTTTGGGGTTTATTTTTCAGCGTGTCGGGCCTCCAAAACACCTCTCGTTGTAGGGAAAAACACTTCTCTTTTTTAAGTTTCGACTGCAGAGCCCGCGACGGAGATTTTCCTGCATTTTGTTCCTGTTGACTATGAGTATTGCATCTTGCGCTGCTATTTCTTGCAGTTAATAGTACTAGTAAGAATAAGAATAAGAATTGAATATTGATTAATTTATGTACGATTGCATGCAATTATGATATTTTTTAAGCTAAACGTTTATACACTAACATATAAAATATTTAGAAAAAAAAATATTTACAAGAAAAATGTACATTAAAAACAATTTATCTTCACTATGTTCATTATGATGTATTCATTAACCTCTGTGATTACAATCATTCTAGCCAAAGACTTCAACAACTTCACTACCGAACTTTGTAGTCCTTTTAATGCCCATCAATTGCAGGTATTTTTGGGAAATGCAGCATTTTGCTATCTGTTAACGATGCATTGAACCATGTAGTCTAACCCAGTCTCCTAATATGACAAAGATTCTTTATATTAAAAAAACACTACCTTAAATTACTATGGAATAAACAAAATATATAGAAAGCTTAGCAAGAAACACTGAGATTGTATGATCTAATTAATATATTAAAAGAATTGAAGTAATTTTGCTGCAGAAATCACACATCGTCTTCACTTTTACCACTAATCCTTAAATTCTAACTCTAACCACTAAATACCGTCCATATTCCGAGATCGAAGGGTCTACTTTTAAGTAATTTTGCCATAGAAATCACACATTGTCTTCATTTTTACCATTAATCCTCAAATTCTAACTCTAGCCACTAAATACCGTCCATATTCCGAGACTAAAGGGTCTACTAGGAGATATGAATAAAATTATGCATACCAGTAAAATCAGTCCTTCGACCATATTGTCAAACCAATCTATACCGAATTTTCGTCAAATACAATCCTGGAAACACCGAATCCCACACAACCTTGCCGTTCTGAGACAGTATCGCCAGTAAAAATGGTTGAATTTAAAATAAAATTCGAAGTATTTGGAGGATTTCACGGGATAATGCTAGAAACAAATAATCGATTCTTCAAACAGACTGACAGTGTGGTGTTTGATCCGACACACTATGACGACAGGGATTTGTAAAATATTTGTAAAAAGGAATATTTGCTTCTACGATTTTCTTACAATTGTAATGTGTACGTTGCTCCTCCCACATAGATTCCATTCCCCAAGGCGTTTTCATTCACCAAGAAAAAAACGATTACTTGTGCTAGTGGTCGATTTTAGGAAAATAAAAAAAAAATTACAGATATTTGCATCCTCGATTAGTATTCCACTGAAGAAATTGATGGAAGAACATAGAAATGATGTTGATTATACTTTTATTGACAACTAACCATGCATCGTGGATGAATGACATTTGTTATTTTAAATAAATATTTAATAAATAACTGACTCTAGTTTTGGACAAGATACATTCACACTTATATTGGCTTTCTTTAAAGAGCCGTAAAGAACAACAGTAGTTGTTGTTGAGATATTTACTCCTCTAATTCCATGTATTTCCTTATCTTACAATGTATAACGTGTCCTCTAATTCCATGTATTTCCTTATCTTACGATGTATAACGTGTCATAAAGAAATGATTTCGTCTTCATGACGGATCTAAGTATAGTCCGTCCTTACAATTACTTAAGGGCATAAGCCTGTCCAACACCTAGCTTAATTAAGTGTCATTGAAAAAGATAGGAATAATTTATTGCTGGTTAAGAGTTCCAACTGACCCAAATTCCAAGAGCGTTGGTCCTACAGAATTACAAGTTGCTCTAGGTTTTACAATCCGAAGGGCAGAGAATCTGTAACATTGTTTCCATGCCTTGTTTATCTTCATTATAGGAAATTACTTAGGCTAACAATTATTTACGTAAATATGGTAATATAAATGTTAATATTATTAAAAACCTAGCCTAATTAAGTGCCATTGAAAAAGATAGGAATAATTTATTGCGGGATAACAGTTCCAACTGACCCAAATTCCAAGAGCGTTGGTCCTACAGAACTACAAGTTGCTCTAAGTTTTACAATCAGAAGGACAGGGAATCTGGAACATTGTTGCCATGCCTTGTTTATCTTCATTATAGGAATTACTTAGGCTAACAATTATTTACGTGAATATGGTAATATAAATGTTAAGATTATTAAAAAAATTAAAATTGTGAGTATCTAAACTCCCATGTAAGAAAATATATAATATCATAATAATCAAACCAAATAAAAATATGATTATTTAGAGAAGGATTAACCATTCATTTGAATTTAATCAAAGTAACCATTGAAGTAAAACTAAAATATCATAGATTTTAAACATATAAATATGATGGCGTAAATATATGGCCCAAACTTAAAAGACATCTATTTTGTTATATTATAATTACGATTAATAAAAACCTTTAAAAGAGTTTGAGGTAAAACTAAAATATCATATATTTTAAACATATAAATATGATGGCGTAAATATATGGCCCAAACTTAAAAGACATCTATTTTGTTATATTATAATTACGATTAATAAAAACCTTTAAAAGAGTTAGAGTTAGTTTAGGTTTTTTATTTTGTTATATTATAATTACAATTAATAAAAACTTTTAAAAGAGTTAGAGTTAGTTTAGGTTTTTGTTCGGTTAGGGATTGCTTCATGAAAAGGAACCGAACTCGTTGCTATTCTACAAAAGAAGGAACCAGCTTTCATTACTCAAAGTTGAGCGTTGATGAGAGGGAGCCTCTTATCGTTGGTGCACCATGTTAAAAAACTCTGCGTGAACCGCAGAACGACTCCCTAATTTCTATGTTACGTAGGCAAGTAAAATGACCGTGTTGCTACTTTTTATACAATCTATGCGCAGATACCTTATTTTGATTGCATTATTTTATAAGTAAAGAGTTAAGTTTATGGTTAATAAAGGAACTCTTTGTTTTGTTTAACCAAATACCATTGAGGGATTATATTGACCATTTATAATTTCTAGTGAAGGCTAGATAATTTCTAGTGGGATTATATTGACCATTTATAATTTCTAGTGAAGGCTAGATAATTTCTAGTGAAGAGTAGAAGTCTCAAAGGCTACACTCGAATAATATTTATTCTTCTCCATACTTTCATAACCTTTTCTAAAGGTAATCTCTATTGGTTCAACCCCATGCATATATTTTATTATCAAACTCCGTCCAAGATGGCCACATATAATGTAATAGTAACGCATGCTCTTTTTATATGGGTAAGAATTAAGTGGTTTATTAACATAGTATAAGTATGCATGTATTTTATTATCAAACTCCCAAAATACCCCCTATATAAAATCGAATGCCCTTTTCATATGGGTAAGAATTAAGTGGTTATTAACATTTTATTCAAGGAAACTTAGATAGTTATTGACTTTTATCAGAAGACCAACTCGTTAATACACGGTTAAAAAGTGAATAGAGAGCTATAATATTATCTTGAGGGAATTAGCTTGTTCATAAGAACCAAGTTAATGATTAATGAGGTTACCAAAAATAATAATCTTATATGGTAATAAAGCAATGTTAAACAAATTAATATAATAAAAATAAGACGATTGCGTATAATCATGGTCTTTATTGAGTAATTTATGTTCATCATAAAACCTAGTAAGGGGATGTACACATAATTCTCTGAAGAGGTATCATTCTGAGAGTGTTTCTTTCTTTCCTCCATTCTAGTGGATTCCTTGACCAGTGGCCTCTCAATGGAAATACTATATACCAGATATAAATCCTATAATTGAGTGGAAAATTATAGTGTTGCTACAAGTCTACTTAAATTAAATAAGTATTTTATTGTTGTTATTTTTATAATTGTTGGTTAAACTTTATAAAGATCTACTCATGGATATCTTAAGTTAAATGGAATAATTGAAAATGTATAAATATTCTTTTCTATCATTTAAAATGATAATAAATATCATTTTGGTTCAATTTATGTGAATGTGAAATTGATAGATATTACTTATAAATGCAATGACAATCTTTTGTGTTCAGCAAAGCCGGTGATTGCTGACGAATGCCTTGGTGGCCCATAGTCTAATGGAGAAACACACTTTGATCTCAGTGGTACTGCCTTTGGCCATATGGCATCTGATCCTAATAGAGCTTCGCAGATGCGTAATGTTGGAGTTGTCTCTCTTTTGTTCAGACAGTATTTATTATTTATTATCTTTTTTACATGCTATTTATCCTAATATTATATGGAATTAACTTTGATTTGAATCAAGATGAATGGAAAAGTTAAAACTAATTACTGGCAAGAAATCATTTTGAATAATGAAAATTGAGTGAGCTCAATGTTTGAGATTTGATTTGAATCAGAATAATAACAAATTCTGTTGCCACCTATAGCCCAACAACGTTGTGTATAAAGTAAGGTGTAACGCTGTGTATAAAGTAAGGGAAGATTGGAAAGATATAAAGTAAAGTGTTGGTTATTCATACATCAACCACCCCCACCAATGAAATCAATCTGTGCTGGACAATACACATACACTTGTGCGAGAGTATGTCTGGGAGACATTTTGATGCTTCT